>CANTAL010000120.1:600000-875000 GCA_947650365.1 Chamaelirium japonicum
CATTCTAATTCATTCGTATGATCCATTCTAATTAATTCGTATGATCCATTCTAATTCATTCGTACGATCCATTCTAATTCATTCATACAATCCATTCTAATTCATTCGCACAAATGTATCCATTCTAATTAATTCGTACGATCCATTCTAATTCATTCGTATGATCTATTCTTATTCATTCGCACGATCCAGTCTAATTGATTCGCACGATCCATTCTAATTCATTCGCACGAATGTATCCATTCTAATTCATTCGTACGATCCATTCTAATTCATTAATATGATCCATTCTAATTCATTCGTACGATCCATTCTAATTCATTAATATGATCCATTCTAATTCATTCGTACGATCCATTCTAATTCATATGCACAAAGGTATCTATTCTAATCCATTCGTAGGGTCCATTCTAATCCATTCGTACGATCCATTCTAATTCATTCGTACGATCCATTCTAATTCATTCGCTCGAATGTTTCCATTCTAATCCATTCGTAAAATCCATTCTAATCCATTCGTACGATCCATTCAAATTCATTCGCATGAATGTAACCATTCTAATTCATTCATTTGATCCATTCTAATTCATTCGTACGATCCATTCTAATTTATTCGTCCGATCCATTCTAATTCATTCGCACGAATGTATCCATTCTAATTCATTCGTACGATCCATTCTAATTCATTCGTACGATCCATTCTAATTCATTCGCACGAATGTATCCATTCTAGTTCATTCGTACGATCCATTCTAATTCATTCGTATGATTCATTCTAATTCATTCGCACGATCCATTCTAATTCATTCATAGGATCCATTCTAATTCATTCATACAATCCATTCTAATTCATTCGCACGAATGTATCCATTCTAATTCATTCGTACGATCAGTTCTAATTCATTCACAAAATCTATTCTAATTCATTCATACGAGCCATTCTAATTCATTCACACGAATGTATCCATTCTAATTCATTCATACTATCCATTCTAATTCATTCGTACGATCCATTCTAATTCACTCATACGATCCATTCTAATACATTCATACGATCCATTCTAATTCATTTGCACGAATATATCCATTCTAATTCATTCGTACGATCCATTCTAATTCCTTCGTACGATCCATTCTAATTCATTCGTACGATCTATTCTAATTCATTCATAGTATCCATTCTAATTCATTCATACGATCTATTCTAATTCTTTTGCACGACTGTATCCATTCTAATTCATTCGCACGAATGTATCCATTCTAATTCATTCGTACGATCCATTCTAATTCATTCGTACGATCCATTCTAATTCATTCGTACGATCCATTCTAATTCATTCATACGATCTATTCTAATTCATTCATACAATCCACTCTAATTCTTTCACACGATCTATTCTAATTCATTCGTACGATCCATTCTAATTCATTCGCACAATCCATTCTATTTCATTCGTACGATCCATTCTTACTCATTCGTATGATCCATTCTAATTCATTCGCACGAATGTATCCATAATGGATCCTACGAATGAGTAAGAATGGATCGTACGAATGAAATAGAATGGATTGTGCGAATGAATTAGAATGGATCGTACGAATAAATTAGAATGGATACATTCGGGCGAATGAATTAGAATGGATACATTCGTGCGAAAGAATTAGAATAGATCGAATGAATGAATTAGAATGGATCCTATGAATGAATTAGAATGGATTGTGCGAATGAATTAGAATGGATCGTACGAATGAATTAGAATGGATCGTGCTAATGAATTAGAATTGATCGAACGAATGAATTAGCATGGATCGTGCTAATGAATTAGAATGGAACGTACGAATGAAGTAGAATGGATCGTGTGAAAGAATTAGAATGGATTGTATGAATGAATTAGAATGAATTCGTACGATCCATTCGAATTCATTCGCACGATCCATTTTAATTCATTCATACGATCCATTCTAATTCATTCATACAATCCATTCTAATTCTTTCACACGATCCATTCTAATTCATTCGTTGGATCCATTCTAATTCATTCGTACAATCTATTCTATTTCATTCGCACGATCCATTCTTACTCATTCGTACGATCCATTCTAATTCAATCGCACGAATGTATCCATTCTAGTTCATTCGTACGATCCATTCTAATTCATTCGTATGATCCATTCTAATTCATTTGCACGATCCATTCTAATTCATTCATAGGATCCATTCTAATTCATTCATACAATCCATTCTAATTCATTCGCACGAATGTATCCATTCTAATTCATTCGTACGATCAGTTCTAATTCATTCACAAAATCTATTCTAATTCATTCATACGAGCCATGCTAATTCATTCACACGAATGTATCCATTCTAATTCATTCATACTATCCATTCTAATTCATTCGTACGATCCATTCTAATTCACTCATACGATCCATTCTAATACATTCATACGATCCATTCTAATTCATTTTCACGAATATATCCATTCTAATTCATTCGTACGATCCATTCTAATTCCTTCGTACGATCCTTTCTAATTCATTCGTACGATCTATTCTAATTCATTCATAGTATCCATTCTAATTCATTCATACGATCTATTCTAATTCTTTTGCACGAATGTATCCATTCTAATTCATTCGCACGAATGTATCCATTCTAATTCATTCGTACGATCCATTCTAATTCATTCGTACGATCCATTCTAATTCATTCATACGATCTATTCTAATTCATTCATACAATCCATTCTAATTCTTTCACACGATCTATTCTAATTCATTCGTACGATCCATTCTAATTCATTCGCACAATCCATTCTATTTCATTCGTACGATCCATTCTTACTCATTCGTATGATCCATTCTAATTCATTCGCACGAATGTATCCATAATGGATCCTACGAATGAGTAAGAATGGATCGTACGAATGAAATAGAATGGATTGTGCGAATGAATTAGAATGGATCGTACAAATGAATTAGAATGGATACATTCGGTCGAATGAATTAGAATGGATACATTCGTGCGAAAGAATTAGAATAGATCGAATGAATGAATTAGAATGGATCCTATGAATGAATTAGAATGGATCGTGCGAATGAATTAGAATGGATCGTACGAATGAATTAGAATGGATCGTGCTAATGAATTAGAATTGATCGAACGAATGAATTAGCATGGATCGTGCTAATGAATTAGAATGGAACGTACGAATGAATTAGAATGGATCGTGTGAAAGAATTAGAATGGATTGTATGAATGAATTAGAATGAATTCGTACGATCCATTCGAATTCATTCGCACGATCCATTCTAATTCATTCATACGATCCATTCTAATTCATTTATACAATCCATTCTAATTTTTTCACACGATCCATTCTAATTCATTCGTTGGATCCATTCTAATTCATTCGTACAATCTATTCTATTTCATTCGTACGATCCATTCTTACTCATTCGTATGATCCATTCTAATTCATTCGGACGAATGTATCTATTCTAATTCATTCGTACGATCCATTCTATTTCATTCGTACGATGCATTCTTACTCATTCGTATGATCGATTCTAATTCATTCGTACGATCCATTCTAATTCATTCGTACGATCGATTCTAATTCATTCGCACTATCCATTCTAATTCATTCGTACGATCCATTCTAATTCATTCGTATGATCCATTCTAATTTATTTGTTCAAATATATCCATTCTAATTTATTCGTTCAAATATATCCATTCTAATTCATTCGTACGATCCATTCTAATTCATTCGCACGATCCATTCTAATTCATTCGCACGAATGTATCCATTCTAATTCATTTGCACGATCCATTCTAATTCATTCCTATGATCTATTCTAATTCATTCGTACGATCCATTCTAATTCATTCTAATTCATTCGTACGATCCATTCTACGATCCATTCTAATTCATTCGTATATTCCATTCTAATTCATTAGCACGATCCATGCTAATGAATTCGAATGGATCGTACGATCCAATCTAATTCATTCATACGATCCATTCTAACTCATTCGTATGATCTATTCTAATTCAATCGTACGATCCATTCTAATTCATTCGTACGATCCATTCTAATTCCTTCGTACGATCCATTCTAATTCATTCGTACGATCCATTCTAATTCCTTCGTACGATCCATTCTAATTCATTCGTACAATCTTTTCTAATTCATTCGTACGAAGGGATACATTCGTGTGAATGAATTAGAATGGATCGTACGAATGAGTAAGAATGGATCGTACGAATGAAATAGAATGGATTGCACGAATGAATTAGAATCGATCGTACGAATGAATTAGAATGGATCGTGGGAATGAATTAGAATGGATCGTATGAATGAATTAGAATGGATCGTATGAATGAACTAGAAAGGATACATTCGTGCGAATGAATTAGAATGGATCGTACGAATGAATTAGAATGGATCGTACGAATGAATTAGAATGGATCTTACGAATGAATTTGAATAGACCGTACGAATGAATTAGAATGGATCGTACGAATAAATTAGAATGGATACATTCGTGCGAATGAATTAGAATGGATCGGACGAGTGAATTAGAATGGATCGTACGAATGAATTAGAATGGATCAAATGAATGAATTAGAATGGTTACATTCATGCGAATGAATTAGAATGGATCGTACGAATGGATTAGAATGGATCGTACGAATGGATTAGAATGGATACATTCGAGCGAATGAATTAGAATGGATCGTACGAATGAATTAGAATGGATCGTACAAATGGATTAGAATGGATCCTACGAATGGATTAGAATGGATACCTTTGTGCATAAGAATTAGAATGGATCGTACGAATGAATTAGATTGGATCATTTTAATGAATTAGAATAGATCGTACGAATGAATTAGAATGGATACATTCGTGCGAATGAATTAGAATGGATACATTCGTGCGAAAGAATTAGAATAGATCGTATAAATGAATTAGAATGGATCCTATGAATGAATTAGAATGGATCGTGCGAAAGAATTAGAATGGATCGTACGAATGAATTAGAATGGATCGTGCTAATGAATTAGAATGGATCGTGCTAATGAATTAGAATTGATCGAACGAATGAATTAAAATGGATACATTCGTGCGAATGAATTAGAATGGATCGGACGAATGAATTAGAATGGATCGTACAAATGAGTAAGAATGGATCGTACGAATGAAATAGAATAGATCGTACGAATAAATTAGAATGGATCGTTCGAAGGAATTAGAATGGATCGTACGAATGAATTAGAATGGATATATTCGTGCAAATGAATTAGAATGGATCGTATGAATGTATTAGAATGGATCGTATGAGTGAATTAGAATGGATCGTACGAATGAATTAGAATGGATCGTATGAATGAATTTGAATAGATACATTCGTGTGAATAAATTAGAATGGATCGTACGAATGAATTAGAATAGCTCATACGAATGAATTAGAATGAATCGTATGAATGAATTAGAATGGTTACATTCATGCGAATGAATTAGAATAGATCGTACGAATGAATTAGAATGGAGCGTACGAATAAATTAGATTGGATCGTGGGAATGAATTAGAGTAGATCGTACGAATGAATTAGAATGGATCCACCGAATGAGTTAGAATGGATCATACGGATAAATTAGAATGGATTGTACGAATGAATTAGAATGGATTGTGCGAATGAATTAGAATGGATCATATGAATGAATAAGAATGGATCGTACGAATGAATTAGAATGGATCGTGCGAATGAATTAGCATGAATCGTACGAATGTATTAGAATGGATCGTACGAATGAATTAGAATGAATCGTATGATCCATTCTAATTCAATCATCCGATTCATTCTAATTCATTCGCATGAATGTATCCATTCTAATTCATTCGTACAATCCATTCTATTTCATTCGTACGATCCATTCTTACTCATTCGTATGATCCCTTCTAATTCATTCGTATGATCCATTCTAATTCATTCGTACGATCCATTCTAATTCATTCGTACGATCCATTCTAATTCATTCGCCTGATCCATTCTAATTCATTCATACGATCCATTCTAATTCATTCATACGATCCATTCTAATTCATTCCTACAATCCATTCTAATTCATTCGCCCGATCCATTCTAATTCATTCATACGATCCATTCTATTCGAATGGATCACGCGATCCATTCGAATTCATTCGCACGATCCATTCTAATTCATTCATACGATCCATTCTAATTCATTCATACAATGCATTCTAATTCTTTCACATGATCCATTGTAATTCATTCGTACGATCCATTCTAATTCATTCGTACAATCCATTCTATTTCATTTGTAAGATCCATTCTTACTCATTCGTATGATCCATTCTAATTCATTCGTACGATCCATTCTAATTCATTTGTACGATCCATTCTAATTCATTCGTACAATCCATTCTATTTCATTCGTACGATCCATTCTTACTCATTCGTATGATCCATTCTAATTCATTCACACGAATGTATCCATTCTAATTCATTCATACAATCCATTCTAATTCATTCCGTACGATCCATTCTAATTCATTCGTACGATCTAATTCATTCGTACGATCGTACGAATGAATTAGAATGGATCGTACGAATGAATTAGAATAGATTATGCGAATGAATTAAAATGGATCGTACGAATGACGTAGAATGGATCGTACAAATGAATTAGAATGGATCATATGAATGAGTAAGAATGGATCGTATGAATGAATTAGAATGGATCGTACGAATGAATTAGAATGGATCGTACGAATAAATTAGAATGGATACATTCGTCCGAATGAATTAGAATGGATCATACGAATGAGTAAGAATGGATCGTACGAATGAAATAGAATAGATTGTACGAATGAATTAGAATGGATCCTACGAATGAATTAGAATGGATCGAGTGAAAGAATTAGAATGGATTGTATGAATGAATTAGAATGGATCGTATGAATGAATTAGAATGGATCGTGCGAATGAATTCGAATGGATCGTACGAATTCATTCTAATTCATTCATACAATCCATTCTAATTCTTTCACACGATCCATTCTAATTCATTCGTACGTTCCATTGTAATTCATTAGCACGATCCATGCTAATTCATTCGTTCGATCAATTCTAATTCATTAGCACGATCCATTCTAATTCATTCGTATGATCCATTCTAATTCATTCGTATGATCCATTCTAATTCATTCGCACGATCCATTCTAGTTCATTCATAGGATCCATTCTAATTCATTCATACGATCTATTCTAATTCTTTCGCACGAATATATCCATTCTAATTCATTCGCACGAATGTATCTATTTTAATTCATTCATACGATCCATTCTAATTCATTCGTACGATCCATTCTAATTCATTCGTACGATGCATTCTAATTCATTCATACGATCTATTCTAATTCATTCATACAATCCATTCTAATTCTTTCACACGATCCATTCTAATTCATTCGTACGATCCATTCTAATTCATTCGCACAATCCATTCTATTTCATTCGTACGATCCATTCTTACTCATTGGTACGATCCATTCTAATTCATTCGCACGAATGTATCCATTCTAATTCATTCATACGAATCCATTCTAATTCATTCGTACAATCTATTATATTTCATTCGTACGATCCATTCTTACTCATTCATATGATCCATTCTAATTCATTCGGACGAATGTATCCATTCTAATTTATTCGTACGATCCATTCTAATTCATTCGTACGATCCATTCTAATTCATTCGTCCGATCCATTCTAATTCATTCGCACGAATGTATCCATTCTAATTCATTCGTACGATCCATTCTAATTCATTCGTACGATCCATTCTAATTCATTCGTAAGATCCATTCTAATTCATTCGTACGATCCATTCTAATTCACTCATACGATCCATTCTAATACATTCATACGATCCATTCTAATTCATTTGCACGAATATAACCATTCTAATTCATTCGTACGATCCATTCTAATTCCTTCGTACGATCCATTCTAATTCATTCGTACGATCTATTCTAATTCATTCGTACGATCCATTTTAATTCATTCGCACGATCCATTCTAATTCATTAATAGGATCCATTCTAATTCATTCATACGATCTATTCTAATTCTTTCGCACGAATGTATCCATTCTAATTCATTCGCACAAATGTATCCATTCTAATTCATTCGTACGATCCATTCTAATTCATTCGTACGATCCATTCTAATTCATTCGTACGATCCATTCTAATTCATTCGTAAGATCCATTCTAATTCATTCGTACGATCCATTCTAATTCATTCGTACGATCCATTCTAATTCATTCGCACGAATGTATCCATTCTAGTTCATTCGTACGATCCATTCTAATTCATTCGTATGATCCATTCTAATTCATTTGCACGATCCATTCTAATTCATTCATAGGATCCATTCTAATTCATTCATACAATCCATTCTAATTCATTCGCACGAATGTATCCATTCTAATTCATTCGTACGATCAGTTCTAATTCATTCACAAAATCTATTCTAATTCATTCATACGAGCCATTCTAATTCATTCACACGAATGTATCCATTCTAATTCATTCATACTATCCATTCTAATTCATTCGTACGATCCATTCTAATTCACTCATACGATCCATTCTAATACATTCATACGATCCATTCTAATTCATTTTCACGAATATATCCATTCTAATTCATTCGTACGATCCATTCTAATTCCTTCGTACGATCCTTTCTAATTCATTCGTACGATCTATTCTAATTCATTCATAGTATCCATTCTAATTCATTCATACGATCTATTCTAATTCTTTTGCACGAATGTATCCATTCTCATTCATTCGCACGAATTTATCCATTCTAATTCATTCGTACGATCCATTCTAATTCATTCGTACGATCCATTCTAATTCATTCGTACGATCCATTCTAATTCATTCATACGATCTATTCTAATTCATTCATACAATCCATTCTAATTCTTTCACACGATCTATTCTAATTCATTCGTACGATCCATTCTAATTCATTCGCACAATCCATTCTATTTCATTCGTACGATCCATTCTTACTCATTCGTATGATCCATTCTAATTCATTCGCACGAATGTATCCATAATGGATCCTACGAATGAGTAAGAATGGATCGTACGAATGAAATAGAATGGATTGTGCGAATGAATTAGAATGGATCGTACAAATGAATTAGAATGGATACATTCGGGCGAATGAATTAGAATGGATACATTCGTGCGAAAGAATTAGAATAGATCGAATGAATGAATTAGAATGGATCCTATGAATGAATTAGAATGGATCGTGCGAATGAATTAGAATGGATCGTACGAATGAATTAGAATGGATCGTGCTAATGAATTAGAATTGATCGAACGAATGAATTAGCATGGATCGTGCTAATGAATTAGAATGGAACGTACGAATGAATTAGAATGGATCGTGTGAAAGAATTAGAATGGATTGTATGAATGAATTAGAATGAATTCGTACGATCCATTCGAATTCATTCGCACGATCAATTAGAATGGATTGTATGAATGAATAAGAATGGATCGTATGAATGAATTAGAATGGATCGTGCGAATGAATTCGAAAGGATCGTACGAATTCATTCTAATTCATTCATACAATCCATTCTAATTCTTTCACACAATCCATTCAAATTCATTCGTACGTTCCATTCTAATTCATTAGCACGATCCATGCTAATTCATTCGTTCGATCAATTCTAATTCATTAGCACGATCCATTCTAATTCATTCGTACGATCCATTTTTATTCATTCGCACGATCCATTCTAATTCATTCATAGGATCCATTCTAATTCGTTCATACAATCCATTCTAATTCATTCGCACGAATGTATCCATTCTAATTCATTCGTACGATCAGTTCTAATTCATTCACAAAATCTATTCTAATTCATTCATATGATCCATTCTAATTCATTCACACGAATGTATCCATTCTAATTCATTCATATGATCCATTCAAATTCATTCGTACGATAAATTCTAATTCACTTATACGATCCATTTTAATACATTCATACGATCCATTCTAATTCATTTGCACGGATATATCCATTCTAATTCATTCGTACGATCCATTCTAATTCCTTCGTACGATCCATTCTAATTCATTCGTACGATCTATTCTATTTCATTCGTACGATCCATTCTTACTCATTCGTACGATCCATTCTAATTCATTCGTCCGATCCATTCTAATTCATTAGCACGATCCATTCTAATTCATTCGTACGATCCATTCTAATTCATTCGCACGATCCATTCTAGTTCATTCGTAAGATCCATTCTAATTCATTCGTACAATCCATTCTAATTCATTCGTACGATCCATTCTAATTCATTCGCACGAATGTATCCATTCTAGTTCATTCGTACGATCCATTCTAATTCATTCATACAATCCATTCTAATTCATTCGCACGAATGTATCCATTCTAATTCATTCGTACGATCAGTTCTAATTTATTCGTGCGAATTAATTAGAATGGATCCACCGAATGAGTTAGAATGGATCATACGAATGAATTAGAATGGATTGTACGAATGAATTAGAATGGATTGTGCGAATGAATTAGAATGGATCGTATGAATGAATAAGAATGGATCGTACGAATGAATTAGAATGGATCGTACGAATGAATTAGAATGGATACATTCGTGCAAATGAATTAGAATGGATCATACGAATGAGTAAGAATGGATCGTACGAATGAAATAGAATGGATTGTACGAATGAATTAGAATGGATTCGTACGAATGAATTGGAATGGATACATTCGTGCGAATGAATTAGAATGGATCATACGAATGAGTAAGATTGGATCGTACGAATGAAATAGAATGGATTGCACGAATGAATTAGAATGGATCGTACGAATGAATTAGAATGGATCGTGTGAAAGAATTAGAATGGATTGTATGAATGAATTAGAATGGATCGTAAGAAGGAATTAGAATGGATCGTACGAATGAATTAGAATAGATCATACGAATGAATTAGAATGGATCGTACGAATGAATTAGAATGGATCGTGTGAAAGAATTAGAATGGATCGTACGAATGAATTAGAATGGATCGTGCGAATGAATTAGAATAGATCGTACGAATGAATTAGAATGGATCGTGCTAATGAATTAGAATTGATCGAACGAATGAATTAGCATGGATCGTGGATTCGTACGATCCATTCTAATTCATTCGTAAGATCCATTCTATTTCATTCGTACGATCCATTCTTACTCATTCGTATGATCCATTCTAATTCATTCGCACGAATGTATCCATTATAATTCATTCATACAATCCATTCTTATTCATTTCGTACGATCCATTCTAATTCATTCGTACGATCGTACGAATGAATTAGAATTGATCGTACGAATGAATTAGAATAGATTGTGCGAATGAATTAGAATGGATCGTATGAATGAATTAGAATGGATCATATGAATGAATTAGAATGGATCGTACGAATGAATTAGAATGGATCATATGAATGAGTAAGAATGGATCGTACGAATGAATTAGAATGGATCGTACGAATGAATTAGAATGGATCGTACGAATAAATTAGAATGTATACATTCGTCCGAATGAATTAGAATGGATCATACGAATGAGTAAGAATGGATCGTACGAATGAAATAGAATAGATTGTACGAATGAATTAGAATGGATCCTACGAATGAATTAGAATGGATCGTGTGAAAGAATTAGAATGGATCGTGCGAATGAATTAGAATGGATCGTGCGAATGAATTCGAATGGATCATACGAATTCATTCTAATTCATTCATACAATCCACTCTAATTCTTTCACACGATCCATTCTAATTCATTCGTACGTTCCATTCTAATTCATTAGCACGATCCATGCTAATTCATTCGTTCGGTCAATTCTAATTCATTAGCACGATCCATTCTAATTCATTCGTACGAACAATTCTAATTCATTCGTACGATCCATTCTAATTCATTCGCACGATCCATTCTAATTCATTCATAGGATCCATTCTAATTCATTCATACGATCTATTCTAATTCTTTCACACGAATGTATCCATTCTAATTCATTCGCATGAATGTATCAATTTAAATTCATTCATACGATCCATTCTAATTCATTCGTACGATCCATTCTAATTCATTCATATGATCTATTCTAATTCATTCATACAATCCATTCTAATTCTTTCACACGATCCATTCTAATTCATTCGTATGATCTATTCTAATTCCTTCGCACAATCCATTCTATTTCATTCGTACGATCCATTCTTACTCATTGGTACGATCCATTCTAATTCATTCGCACGAATGTATCCATTCTAATTCATTCATACGAATCCATTCTAATTCATTCGTACAATCTATTATATTTCATTCGTACGATCCATTCTTACTCATTCGTATGATCCATTCTAATTCATTCGGACGAATGTATCCATTCTAATTTATTCGTACGATCCATTCTAATTCATTCGTACGATCCATTCTAATTCATTCGTCCGATCCATTCTAATTCATTCGCACGAATGTATCCATTCTAATTCATTCGTACGATCCATTCTAATTCATTCGTACGATCCATTCTAATTCATTCGTAAGATCCATTCTAATTCATTCGTACGATCCATTCTAATTCACTCATACGATCTATTCTAATACATTCATACGATCCATTCTAATTCATTTGCACGAATATATCCATTCTAATTCCTTCGTACGATCCATTCTAATTCCTTCGTACGATCCATTCTAATTCATTCGTACGATCTATTCTAATTCATTCGTACGATCCATTCTAATTCATTCGCACGATCCATTCTAATTCATTAATAGGATCCATTCTAATTCATTCATACGATCTATTCTAATTCTTTCGCACGAATGTATCCATTCTAATTCATTCGCACGAATGTATCCATTCTAATTCATTCGTATGATCCATTCTAATTCATTCGTACGATACATTCTAATTCATTCGTACGATCCATTCTAATTCATTCATACGATCTATTCTAATTCATTCGTACGATCTATTCTAATTAATTAGCACGAATGTAACCATTCTAATTCATTCATACGATTCATTCTAATTCATTCGTATGAGCTATTCTAATTCATTCGTACGATCCATTCTAATTTATTCGTACGATCCATTGTAATTCATTCATACAATCCATTTAGATTCATTCGCACAAATGTATCCATTCAAATTCATTCGTACGATCCAGTCTAATTCATTCGTACGATCCATTCTAATTCCTTCGTACGATCCATTCTAATTCATTCGTACGATCTATTCTAATTCATTCGTACGATCCATTCTAATTCATTCGTACGATCCATTCTAATTCATTCGTACGATCCATTCTAATTCATTCGTACGAATGGATACATTCGTGTGAATGAATTAGAATGGATCATACGAATGAGTAAGAATGGATCGTACGAATGAAATAGAATGGATTGCACGAATGAATTAGAATGGATCGTACGAATGAATTAGAATGGATCGTGTGAAAGAATTAGAATGGATTGTATGAATGAATTAGAATGGATTGTACGAATGAATTAGAATGGATCGTACGAAGGAATTAGAATAGATCGTACGAATGAATTAGAATGGATCGTACGAATTAATTAGAATAGATCGTACGAATGAATTAGAATGGATCGTACGAAGGAATTAGAATGGATCGTACGAATGAATTAGAATGGATATATTTGTGCAAATGAATTAGAATGGATCGTATGAATGTATTAGAATGGATCGTATGAGTGAATTAGAATGGATCGTACGAATGAATTAGAATGGATCGTATGAATAAATTAGAATGGATACATTCGTGTAAATGAATTAGAATGGATCGTATGAATGAATTAGAATAGATTTTGTGAATGAATTAGAACTGATCGTACGAATGAATTAGAATGGATACATTCGTGCGAATGAATTAGAATGGATACATTCGTGCGAATAAATTAGAATGGATCGTACGAATGAACTAGAATGGATACATTCGTGCGAATGAATTAGAATGGATCGTACGAATGAATTAGAATGGATCGTACGAATGAATTAGAATGGATCTTACGAATGAATTAGAATGGATCGTACGAATGAATTAGAATGGATACATTCGTGCGAATGAATTATAATGGATCGGACGAATGAATTAGAATGGATCGTACGAATGAATTAGAATGGATCGTACGAATAAATTAGAATGGATCGTACGAATAAATTAGAATGGATACATTCGTCCGAATGAATTAGAATGGATCATACGAATGAGTAAGAATGGATCGTACGGATGAAATAGAATAGATTGTACGAAAGAATTAGAATGGATCCTACGAATGAATTAGAATGTATCGTGTGAAAGAATTAAAATGGATTGTATGAATGAATAAGAATGGATCGTATGAATGAATTAGAATGGATCGTGCGAATGAATTCGAATGGATCATACGAATTCATTCTAATTCATTCATACAATCCATTCTAATTCTTTCACACAATCCATTCTAATTCATTTGTACGTTCCATTCTAATTCATTAGCACGATCCATGCTAATTCATTCATTCGATCAATTCTAATTCATTAGCACGATTCATTCTAATTCATTCGTACGATCCATTCTAATTCATTCGCACGATCCATTCTAATTCATTCATAGGATCCATTCTAATTCATTCATACAATCCATTCTAATTCATTCGCACGAATGTATCCATTCTAATTCATTCGTACAATCCGTTCTAATTCATTCACAAAATCTATTCTAATTCATTCATATGATCCATTCTAATTCATTCACACGAATGTATCCATTCTAATTCATTCATACGATCCATTCTAATTCATTCGTACGATCCATTCTAATTCACTCATACGATCCATTTTAATACATTCATATGATCCATTCTAATTCATTTGCACGGATATATCCATTCTAATTCATTCGTACGATCCATTCTAATTCCTTTGTACGATCCATTCTAATTCATTCATACGATCTATTGTATTTCATTCGTACGATCCATTCTTACTCATTCGTACGATCCATTCTAATTCATTCGTCCGATCCATTCTAATTCATTAGCACGATCCATTCTAATTCATTCGTACGATCCATTCTAATTCATTCGCACGATCCATTCTAGTTCATTCGTAAGATCCATTCTAATTCATTCATACGATCCATGCTAATTCATTCGTACGATCCATTCTAATTCATTCGCACGAATGTATCCATTCTAGTTCATTCGTACGATCCATTCTAATTCATTCATACAATCCATTCTAATTCATTCGCACGAATGTATCCATTCTAATTCATTCGTACGATCAGTTCTAATTCATTAGTGCGAATGAATTAGAATGGATCCACCGAATGAATTAGAATGGATCATACGAATGAATTAGAATGGATTGTACGAATGAATTAGAATGGATTGTGCGAATGAATTAGAATGGATCGTATGAATGAATAAGAATGGATCGTACGAATGAATTAGAATGGATCGTACGAATGAATTAGAATGGATACATTCGTGCGAATGAATTAGAATGGATCATACAAATGAGTAAGAATGGATCGTACGAATGAAATAGAATGGATTGTACGAATGAATTAGAATGGATTCGTACGAATGAATTAGAATGGATACATTCGTGCGAATGAATTAGAATGGATCATACGAATGAGAGAGATTGGATCGTACGAATGAAATAGAATGGATTGCACGAATGAATTAGAATGGATCGTACGAATGAATTAGAATGGATCGTGTGAAAGAATTAGAATGGATTGTATGAATGAATTAGAATGGATCAGAAGAAGGAATTAGAATGGATCGTACGAATGAATTAGAATAGATCGTACGAATGAATTAGAATGGATCGTGTAAAAGAAATAGAATGGATCGTACGAATGAATTAGAATGGATCGTGCGAATGAATTAGAATAGATCGTACGAATGAATTAGAATGGATCGTGCTAATGAATTAGAATTGATCGAACGAATGAATTAGCATGGATCGTGCATTCGTACGATCCATTCTAATTCATTCGTAAGATCCATTCTAATTCATTCGTACGATCCATTCAATTCATTCGTATGATCCATTCTAATGCATTCGCACGAATGTATCCATTCTAGTTTATTCGTACGATCCATTCTAATTCATTCGTACGATCCATTCTAATTCATTCATACGATCTATTCTAATTCATTCATACAATCCATTCTAATTCTTTCACATGATCCATTCTAATTCATTTGTACGATCCATTCTAATTTATTCGCACAATCCATTCTATTTCATTCGTACGATCCATTCTTACTCATTCGTATGATCCATTCTAATTCATTCGCACGAATGTATCCATAATGGATCATACGAATGAGTAAGAATGGATCGTACGAATGAAATAGAATGGTTTGTGCGAATGAATTCGAATGGACCGTACGAATTAATTAGAATGGATACATTCGTGCGAATGAATTAGAATGGATCGGACGAATGAATTAGAATGGATCGTACGAATTAATTAGAATAGATCCATTCTAATTCATTCGTACGATCCATTCTAATTCATTCGTACGATCCATTCTAATTCATTCATAAGATCCATTCTAATTCATTCGTACGATCCATTCTAATTCATTCGTACGATCCATTCTGATTCATTCGCACGTATGTATCCATTCTAGTTCATTCGTACGATCCATTCTAATTCATTCGTACGATCCATTCTAATTCATTCGCACGATCCATTCTAATTCATTCGTACGATCCATTCTAATTCATTCGCACGAATGTATCCATTCTAGTACATTCGTACGATCCATTCTAATTCAATCGTACGATCCATTCTAATTCCTTCGTACGATCCATTCTAATTCATTCGTACGATCTATTCTAATTCATTCATAAGATCCATTATAATTCATTCGTACGATCCATTCTAATTCATTCGTACGATCCATTCTGATTCATTCGCACGTATGTATCCATTCTAGTTCATTCGTACGATCCATTCTAATTCATTCGTACGATCCATTCTAATTCATTCGCACGATCCATTCTAATTCATTCGTACGATCCATTCTAATTCATTCGCACGAATGTATCCATTCTAGTACATTCGTACGATCCATTCTAATTCAATCGTACGATCCATTCTAATTCCTTCGTACGATCCATTCTAATTCATTCGTACGATCTATTCTAATTCATTCGTACGATCCATTCTAATTCATTTGTACGATCCATTCTAATTCCTTCGTATGATCCATTCTAATTCATTCGTACGATCCATTCTAATTCATTCGTACGAATGGATACATTCGTGTGAATGAATTAGAATGGATCATACGAATGAGTAAGAATGGATCGTACGAATGAAATAGAATGGATTGCACGAATGAATTAGAATGGATCGTACGAATGAATTAGAATGGATCGTGTGAAAGAATTAGAATGGATTGTATGAATGAATTAGAATGGATTGTACGAATGAATTAGAATGGATCGTACGAAGGAATTAGAATAGATCGTACGAATGAATTAGAATGGATCGTACGAATTAATTAGAATAGATCGTACGAATGAATTAGAATGGATCGTACGAAGGAATTAGAATGGATCGTACGAATGAATTAGAATGGATATATTCATGCAAATGAATTAGAATGGATCGTATGAATGAATTAGAATGGATCGTATGAGTGAATTAGAATGGATCGTACGAATGAATTAGAATGGATCGTATGAATGAATTAGAATGGATACATTCGTGTGAATGAATTAGAATGGATCGTATGAATGAATTAGAATAGATTTTGTGAATGAATTAGAACTGATCGTACGAATGAATTAGAATGGATACATTCGTGCGAATGAATTAGAATGGATACATTCGTGCGAATGAATTAGAATGGATCGTACGAATGAACTAGAATTGATACATTCGTGCGAATGAATTAGAATGGATCGTACGAATGAATTAGAATGGATCGTACGAATGAATTAGAATGGATCTTACGAATGAATTAGAATGGATCGTACGAATGAATTAGAATGGATAGATTCGTGCGAATGAATTATAATGGATCGGACGAATGAATTAGAAAGGATCATACGAATGAATTAGAATGGATCGTACGAATAAATTAGAATGGATCGTACGAATAAATTAGAATGGATCGTACGAATAAATTAGAATGGATACATTCGTCCGAATGAATTAGAATGGATCATACGAATGAGTAAGAATGGATCGTACGAATGAAATAGAATAGATTGTACGAAAGAATTAGAATGGATCCTACGAATGAATTAGAATGTATCGTGTGAAAGAATTAAAATGGATTGTATGAATGAATAAGAATGGATCGTATGAATGAATTAGAATGGATCATGCGAATGAATTCGAATGGATCATACGAATTCATTCTAATTCATTCATACAATCCATTCTAATTCTTTCACACAATCCATTCTAATTCATTCGTACGTTCCATTCTAATTCATTAGCACGATCCATGCTAATTCATTCGTTCGATCAATTCTAATTCATTAGCACGATTCATTCTAATTCATTCGTACGATCCATTCTAATTCATTCGCACGATCCATTCTAATTCATTCATAGGATCCATTCTAATTCATTCATACAATCCATTCTAATTCATTCGCACGAATGTATCCATTCTAATTCATTCGTACAATCAGTTCTAATTCATTCACAAAATCTATTCTAATTCATTCATATGATCCATTCTAATTCATTCACACGAATGTATCCATTCTAATTCATTCATACGATCCATTCTAATTCATTCTTACGATCCATTCTAATTCACTCATACGATCCTTTTTAATACATTCATACGATCCATTCTAATTCATTTGCACGGATATATCCATTCTAATTCATTCGTACGATCCATTCTAATTCCTTCGTACGATCCATTCTAATTCATTCGTACGATCTATTCTATTTCATTCGTACGATCCATTCTTACTCATTCGTACGATCCATTCTAATTCATTCGTCCGATCCATTCTAATTCATTAGCACGATCCATTCTAATTCATTCGTACGATCCATTCTAATTCATTCGCACGATCCATTCTAGTTCATTCGTAAGATCCATTCTAATTCATTCGTATCGTACGATCCATTCTAATTCATTCGCACGAATGTATCCATTCTAATTCATTCGTACGATCCATTCTAATTCATTCATACAATCCATTCTAATTCATTCGCACGAATGTATCCATTCTAATTCATTCGTACGATCAGTTCTAATTCATTAGTGCGAATGAATTAGAATGGATCCACCGAATGAATTAGAATGGATCATACGAATGAATTAGAATGGATTGTACGAATGAATTAGAATGGATTGTGCGAATGAATTAGAATGGATCGTATGAATAAATAAGAATGGATCATACGAATGAATTAGAATGGATCGTACGAATAAATTAGAATGGATACATTCGTGCGAATGAATTAGAATGGATCATACAAATGAGTAAGAATGGATCGTATGAATGAAATAGAATGGATTGTACGAATGAATTAGAATGGATTCGTACGAATGAATTAGAATGGATACATTCGTGCGAATGAATTAGAATGGATCATACGAATGAGTAAGATTGGATCGTACGAATGAAATAGAATGGATTGCACGAATGAATTAGAATGGATCGTACGAATGAATTAGAATGGATCGTGTGAAAGAATTAGAATGGATTGTATGAATGAATTAGAATGGATCAGAAGAAGGAATTAGAATGGATCGTACGAATGAATTAGAATAGATCGTACGAATGAATTAGAATGGATCATGTAAAAGAAATAGAATGTATCGTACGAATGAATTAGAATGGATCGTGCGAATGAATTAGAATAGATCGTATGAATGAATTAGAATGGATCGTGCTAATGAATTAGAATTGATCGAACGAATAAATTAGCATGGATCGTGCATTCGTACGATCCATTCTAATTCATTCGTAAGATCCATTCTAATTCATTCGTACGATCCATTCAATTCATTCGTATGATCCATTCTAATTCATTCGCACGAATGTATCCATTCTAGTTTATTCGTACGATCCATTCTAATTCATTCGTACGATCCATTCTAATTCATTCATACGATCTATTCTAATTCATTCATACAATCCATTCTAATTCTTTCACATGATCCATTCTAATTCATTCGTACGATCCATTCTAATTCATTCGCACAATCCATTCTATTTCATTCGTACGATCCATTCTTACTCATTCGTATGATCCATTCTAATTCATTCGCACGAATGTATCCATAATGGATCATACGAATGAGTAAGAATGGATCGTACGAATGAAATAGAATGGATTGTGCGAATGAATTAGAATGGACCGTACGAATGAATTAGAATGGATACATTCGTGCGAATGAATTAGAATGGATCGGACGAATGAATTAGAATGGATCGTACGAATGAATTAGAATGGATCATACGAATAAATTAGAATGGATACATTCGTCCGAATGAATTAGAATGGATCATACGAATGAGTAAGAATGGATCGTACGAATGAAATAGAATAGATTGTACGAATGAATTAGAATGGATCCTACGAATGAATTAGAATAGATCGTGTGAAAGAATAAGAATGGATTGTATGAATGAATTAGAATGAATTCGTATGATCCATTCGAATTCATTCGCACGATCCATTCTAATTTATTCATACGATCCATTCTAATTCATTCATACAATCCATTCTAATTCTTTCACACGATCCATTCTAATTCATTCGTAGGATCCAATCTAATTCATTCGTACAATCTCTTCTATTTCATTCGTACGATCCATTCTTACTCATTCGTATGATCCATTCTAATTCATTCGGACGAATGTATCCATTCTAATTTATTCGTACGATCCATTCTAATTCATTCGTACGATCCATTCTAATTTATTCGTCCGATCCATTCTAATTCATTCGCACGAATGTATCCATTCTAATTCATTCGTACGATCCATTCTAATTCTTTCGTACGATCCATTCTAATTCATTCGTAAGATCCATTCTAATTCATTCGTACGATCCATTCTAATTCATTCGTACGATCCATTCTAATTTATTCGCACGAATGTATCCATTCTAGTTCATTCGTACGATCCATTCTAATTCATTCGTATGATCCATTCTAATTCATTCGCAAGATCCATTCTAATTCATTCGTACGTTCCATTCTAATTCATTCATACGATCCATTCTAATTCATTCGTACGATCCATTCTACTTCATTTGCACAAATGTATCCATTCTAATTCATTCGTAGAATTAGAATGGATCGTACGAATGAATTAGAATGGATCGTACGAATGAATTAGAATGGATCTTATGAATGAATTAGAATGGATCGTACGAATGAATTAGAATGGATCGTACGAATGAATTAGAATGGATACATTTGTGCGAATGAATTAGAATGGATCGTACGAATGAATTAGAATGGATCGTATGAATGAATTAGAATGGATCGTACGAAGGAATTAGAATGGATCGTACGAAAGAATTAGAATGGATATATTTGTGCAAATGAATTAGAATGGATCGTATGAATGTATTAGAATGGATCGTATGAGTGAATTAGAATGGATCGTGCGAATGAATTAGAATGGATTGTATGAATGAATTAGAATGGATCGTACGAATGAATTAGAATGGATAGTACGAATGAATTAGAATGGATCATACGAATGAACTAGAATGGATACATTCGTGCGAATGAATTAGAATGGATCGTACGAATGAATTAGAATGGATCGTGCGAATGAATTAGAATGGATCGTACGAATGAATTAGAATGGATACATTCGTGCGAATGAATTAGAATGGATCGTACGAATGAATTAGAATGGATCGTACGATTCATTCTAATTCATTTGTACGATCCATTCTAATACATTCGTACGATTCATGCTAATTCATTCGCACGATCCATTCGAATTCATTCGTACGATCCATTCTTATTCATTCATACGATCCATTCTAATTCATTCGTATGATCCATTCTAATTAATTCGTATGATCCATTCGAATTCATTCGCACGATCCATTCTAATTCATTCATACGATCCATTCTAATTCATTCATACGATCCATTCTAATTCATTCGTAGGATCCATTCTAATTCATTCGTACAATCTATTCTATTTCATTCGTACGATCCATTCTTACTCATTCGTATGATCCATTCTAATTCATTCGGACGAATATATCCATTCTAATTTATTCGTACGATCCATTCTAATTCATTCGTATGATCCATTCTAATTCATTCGTACAATCCATTCTAATTCATTCGTCCGATCCATTCTAATTCATTCGCACGAATGTATCCATTCTAATTCATTCGTACGATCTATTCTAATTCATTCGTACGATCCATTCTAATTCATTCGTACGATCCATTCTAATTCATTCGTACGATCCATTCTAATTCATTCGCGAATGTATCCATTCTAATTCATTCGTATGATCCATTCTAATTCTACGAATGAATTAGAATGGATACATCCATTCGAATTCATTCGTACGATCCATTCTTATTCATTCATACGATCCATTCTAATTCATTCGTATGATCCATTCTAATTAATTCGTATGATCCATTCGAATTCATTCGCACGATCCATTCTAATTCATTCATACGATCCATTCTAATTCATTCATACAATCCATTCTAATTCCTTTACACGATCCATTCTAATTCATTCGTAGGATCCATTCTAATTCATTCGTACAATCTATTCTATTTCATTCGTACGATCCATTCTTACTCATTCGTATGATCCATTCTAATTCATTCGGACGAATATATCCATTCTAATTTATTCGTACGATCCATTCTAATTCATTCGTATGATCCATTCTAATTCATTCGTACGATCCATTCTAATTCATTCGTCCGATCCATTCTAATTCATTCGCACGAATGTATCCATTCTAATTCATTCGTACGATCTATTCTAATTCATTCGTACGATCCATTCTAATTCATTCGTACGATCCATTCTAATTCATTCGTACGATCCATTCTAATTCATTCGCGAATGTATCCATTCTAATTCATTCGTATGATCCATTCTAATTCTACGAATGAATTAGAATGGATACATTTGTGCGAATGAAGTAGAATGGATCGTACGAATGAATTAGAATGGATCATATGAATGAATTAGAATGGAACGTACGAATGAATTAGAATGGATCGTGCGAATGAATTAGAATGGATCGTACGAATGAATTAGAATGGATCGTACGAATGAACTAGAATGGATACATTCGTGCGAATGAATTAGAATGGATCGTACGAATGAATTAGAATGGATCGTACGAATGAATTAGAATGGATCGTACGAAAGAATTAGAATGGATCGTACGAATGAATTAGAATGGATACATTCGTGCGAATGAATTAGAATGGATCGGACGAATGAATTAGAATGGATCGGACGAATATATCCATTCTAATTTATTCGTACGATCCATTCTAATTCATTCGTACGATCCATTCTAATTCATTCGTACGATCCATTCTAATTCATTCGCACGAATGTATCCATTCTAGTTCATTCGTACGATCCATTCTAGTTCATTCGTACAATCCATTCTAATTCATTCGTACGATCCATTCTAATTCATTCGTAGGATCCATTCTAATTAATTCGTATGATCCATTCTAATTCATTCGTATGATCAATTCTAATTCATTCATACAATCCATTCTAATTTATTCGCATGAATGTATCCATTCTAATTAATTCGTACGATCCATTCTAATTCATTCGTATGATCTATTCTTATTCATTCGCACGATCCAGTCTAATGGATTCGCACGATCCATTCTAATTCATTCGCACGAATGTATCCATTCTAATTCATTCGTACGATCCATTCTAATTCTTTAATATGATCCATTCTAATTCATTCGTACGATCCATTCTAATTCATTAATATGATCCATTCTAATTCATTCATATGATCCATTCTAATTCATTCACACGAATGTATCCATTCTAATTCATTCATACGATCCATTCTAATTCATTCGTACGATCCATTCTAATTCATTTGCACGAATATATCCATTCTAATTCATTCGTACGATCCATTCTAATTCCTTCGTACGATCCATTCTAATTCATTCATACGATCTATTCTAATTCATTCGTACGATCCATTCTAATTCATTCGTACGATCCATTCTAATTCCTTCGTACGATCCATTCTAATTCATTCGTTCGATCCATTCTAATTCATTCATACAATCCATTCTAATTCTTTCACACGATCCATTCTAATTCATTCGTACGATCCATTCTAAATCATTCGTGCAATCCATTCTATTTCATCCGTACGATCAATTCTAATTCATTAGAATGGATCATACGAATGAATTATAATGGATCATATTAATGAATAAGAATGGATCGTACGAATGAATTAGAATGGATCATACGAATGAATTAGAATGGATCTTACGAATGGATTAGAATGGATACATTCGTGCGAATGAATTAGAATGGATCGGACGAATGAATTAGAATGGATCGTACGAATGAATTAGAATGGATCAAATGAATGAATTAGAATGGTTACATTCATGCGAATGAATTAGAATGGATCGTACGAATGGATAAGAATGGATACATTCGAGCGAATGAATTAGAATGGATCGTACGAATGAAATTAGAATGGATCGTACGAATGAATTAGAATAGATCATACGAATGAATTAGAATGGATCGTACGAATGAATTAGAATGGATCATGTGAAAAAATTAGAATGGATCGTACGAATGAATTAGAATGGATCGTGCGAATGAATTAGAATGGATCGTACGAATGAATTAGAATGGATCGTGCTAATGAATTAGAATTGATCGAACGAATGAATTAGCATGGATCGTGCATTCGTATGATCCATTCTAATTCATTCGTACGATCCATTCTAATTCATTCGTACGATCCATTCTAATTCATTCGCACGAATGTATCCATTCTAGTTCATTCGTACGATCCACTCTAATACATTCGTACGATCCATTCTAATTCATTCATACGATCTATTCTAATTCATTTATACAATCCATTCTAATTCTTTCACACGATCCATTCTAATTCATTCGTACGATCCATTCTAATTCATTCGCACAATCCATTCTATTTCATTCGTACGATCCATTCTTACTCATTCGTATGATCCATTCTAATTCATTCGCACGAATGTATCCATAATGGATCATACGAATGAGTAAGAATGGATAGTACGAATGAAATAGAATGGATTGTGCGAATGAATTAGAATGGACCGTACGAATGAATTAGATTACGAATGAATTAGAATGGATACATTCGTGCGAATAAATTAGAATGGATCATACGAATAAGTAAGAATGGATCGTCATTCTAATTCATTCGTATGATCCATTCTAATTCATTTGTATCCATTCTATTTCATTCGCACGATCCATTCTAATTCATTCGCGCAATCTATTCTAATTCATTCGTACGATCCATTCTAATTCATTCGTACGATCCATTCTAATTCATTCATACAATCCATTCTAATTTATTCGTACGAATGTATCCATTCTAATTCATTCGTACGATCCATTCTAATTCATTCACACAATCTATTCTAATTCATTCATATGATCCATTCTAATTCATTCGCACGAATGTATCCATTCTAATTCATTCATACGATCCATTCTACTTCATTCGTACTATCCGTTCTAATTCACTCATACGATCCATTCTAATTCATTCATACGATCCATTCAAATTCATTTGCACGAATGTATCCATTCTAATTCATTCGTACGATCCTGAATTAGAATGGATCGTACGAATGAATTAGAATGGATACCTTTGTGCATATGAATTAGAATGGATCGTACGAAGGAATTAGAATGGATCATATTAATGAATTAGAATGGATCGTACGAATGAATTAGAATGGATACATTCGTGCGAATGAATTAGAATGGATCGTATGAATGAATTAGAATAGATTTTGTGAATGAATTAGAACTGATCGTACGAATGAATTAGAATGGATACATTCGTGCGAATGAATTAGAATGGATTGTATGAATGAATTAGAATGGATCCTATGAATGAATTAGAATGGATCGTACGAATGAGTAAGAATGGATTGTACGAATGAATTAGAATAGATTGCACGAATGAATTAGAATGGATCGTGCGAATGAAATAGAATGGATACAAATGAATTAGAATGGATCATACGAACGAATTAGAATGACAATCCATTCTTACTCATTCGTGCGAATGAACTAGAATGATCCATTCTAATTCAATCGTACGATCCATTCTAATTCATTCGTACGATCCATTCTAATTCCTTCGTACGATCCATTCTAATTCATTCGTACGATCCATTCTAATTCCTTCGTACGATCCATTCTAATTCATTCGTATGATCCATTCTAATTCATTCGCGTAATCTATTCTAATTCATTCGTACGATCCATTCTAATTCATTCGTACGATCCATTCTAATTCATTCATACAATCCATTCTAATTTATTCGCACGAATGTATCCATTCTAATTCATTCGTACGATCCATTCTAATTCATTCGCACAATCTATTCTAATTCATTCATACGATCCATTCTAATTCATTCGCACGAATGTATCCATTCTAATTCATTCATACGATCCATTCTACTTCATTCGTACTATCCGTTCTAATTCACTCATACGATCCATTCTAATTCATTCATACGATCCATTCTAATTCATTTGCACGAATATATCCATTCTAATTCCTTCGTACGATCCATTCTAATTCCTTCGTACGATCCATTCTATTTCATTCGTATGATCCATTCTAATTCCTTCGTACGATCCATTCTAATTCCTTCGTATCCATTCTAATTCACTCATACGATCCATTCTAATTCATTCGTACAATCCATTCTAATTCATTCATACAATCCATTCTAATTCATTCGCATGAATGTATCCATTCTAATTCATTCGTACGATCAGTTCTAATTCATTCACAAAATCTATTCTAATTCATTCATACGATCCATTCTAATTCATTCACACGAATGTATCCATTCTAATTCATTCAAACGATCCATTCTAATTCATTCGTACAATCCATTCTAATTCACTCATACGATCCATTCTAATACATTCATACGATCCATTCTAATTCATTTGCACGAATATATCTATTCTAATTCATTCGTACGATCCATTTTAATTCCTTCGTACGATCCATTCTAATTCATTCGTATGATCTATTCTAATTCATTCGTATGATCCATTCTAATTCATTCGTACGATCCATTCTAATTCCTTCGTACTATCCATTCTAATTCATTCGTAGGATCCATTCTAATTCATTCATATAATCCATTCTAATTCTTTCACACGATCCATTCTAATTCGTTCGTACGATCCATTATAATTCATTCGTGCAATCCATTCTATTTCATTCGTACGATCCATTCTTACTCATTCGTACGATCCATTCTAATTCATTCACACGAATGTATCCATTCATACGAATGAATTAGAATAGATTGTACGAATGAATTAGAATGGATCGTACGAAGGAATTAGAATGGATCGTACGAAGGAATTAGAATGGATCGTACGAATGAATTACAATGGATCGTACGAATGAATTAGAATAGATCGTACGAATGAATTAGAATGGATCGTACGAAGGAATTAGAATGGATCGTACGAATGAATTAGAATGGATATATTCGTGCAAACGAATTAGAATGGATCGTATGAATGTATTAGAATGGATCGTATGGGTGAATTAGAATGGATTGTACGAATGAATTAGAATGGATCGTATGAATGAATTAGAATGGATACATTCGTGCGAATGAATTAGAATTGATCGTACGAATGAATTAGAATGGATCGTGCGAATGAATTAGAATGGATCGTACGAATGAATTAGAATAGATCGTACGAATGAACTAGAATGGATACATACGTGCGAATGAATCAGAATGGATCGTACGAATGAATTAGAATGGATCGTACGAATGAATTAGAATGGATCTTATGAATGAATTAGAATGGATCGTACGAATGAATTAGAATGGATCGTACGAATGAATTAGAATGGATACATTCGTGCGAATGAATTAGAATGGATCGGACGAATGAATTAGAATGGATCGTACGAATAAATTAGAATAGATCAAATTAATGAATTAGAATGGTTACATTCATGCGAATGAATTAGAATGGATCATAGAATGGATTAGAATGGATCATACGAATGGATTAGAATGGATACATTCGAGCGAATGAATTAGAATAGATCGTATGAATGAATTAGAATGGATCCTATGAATGAATTAGAATGGATCGTGCGAATGAATTAGAATGGATCGTACGAATGAATTAGAATGGATACATTCGTGCGAATGAATTAGAATGTATCGGACTAATGAATTAGAATGGATCGTACGAATGAATTAGAATGGATCAAATGAATGAATTAGAATGGTTACATTCATGCGAATGAATAAGAATGGATCGTACGAATGGATTAGAATGGATCGTACGAATGGATTAGAATGGATACATTCGAGCGAATGAATTAGAATGGATCGTACGAATGAATTAGAATGGATACATTTGTGCGAATGAATTAGAATGGATCGTACGAATGAATTAGAATGGATCGTATGAATGAATTAGAATGGATCGTACGAATGAATTAGAATGGATCGTGCGAATGAATTAGAATGGATCGTACGATTGAATTAGAATGGATCGTACGAATGTACTAGAATGGATACATTCGTGCGAATGAATTAGAATGGATCGTACGAATGAATTAGAATGGATCGTACGAATGAATTAGAATGGATCTTACGAATGAATTAGAATGGATCGTACGAATGAATTAGAATGGATCGTACGAATGAATTAGAATGGATACATTTGTGCGAATGAATTAGAATGGATCGTACGAATGAATTAGAATGGATTGTACGAATGAATTAGAATGGATCGTACGAATGAACTAGAATGGATACATTCGTGCGAATGAATTAGAATGGATCGTACGAATGAATTAGAATGGCTCGTACGAATGAATTAGAATAGATCTTACGAATGAATTAGAATGGATCGTACGAATGAATTAGAATGGATCGTGCTAATGAATTAGAATGGATACATTCGTGCGAATGAATTAAATTGGATCGGACGAATGAATTAGAATGGATCGTACGAATGAATTAAAATGGATCGTACGAATGAATTGGAATGGATCGGACGAATAAATTAGAATGGATACATTCGTCCGAATGAATTAGAATGGATCATACGAATGAGTAAGAATGGATCGTACGAATGAAATAGAATAGATTGTACGAATGAATTAGAATGGATTCGTACGAATGAATTAGAATGGATACATTCATGCGAATGAATTAGAATGGATCGTACCAATGAGTAAGAAAGGATCGTACGAATGAAATAGAATGGATTGTGCGAATGAATTAGAATGGATCGTATGAATGAATTAGAATGGATCGTGTGAAAGAATTAGAATGGATTGTATGAATGAATTAGAATAGATCGTACGAATGAATTAGAATTGATCGTATGAGTGAATTAGAATGGATACGAAGGAATTAGAATGGATCGTACGAAGGAATTAGAATGGATCATACAAATGAAATAGAATGGATCGTACGAAGGAATTAGAATGGATCGTACGAATGAATTAGAATAGATCGTGCTAATGAATTAGAATTGATCGAACGAATGAATTAGCATGGATCGTGCTAATGAATTAGAATGGATCGTACGAATGAATTAGAATGGATCGTGCGAATGAATTAGAATGGATCGTACGAATGAATTAGAATGGATACATTTGTGCGAATGTATTAGAATGGATCGTACGAATGAATTAGAATGGATCGTATGAATGAATTAGAATGGATCGTGCAAATGAATTCGAATGGATCGTACGAATTCATTCTAATTCTTTCATACAATCACTTCTAATTCTTTCACACGATCCATTCTAATTCATTCGTACGTTCCATTCTAATTCATTAGCACGATCCATGCTAATTCATTCGTTCGATCAATTCTAATTCATTAGCACGATCCATTCTAATTCATTCGTACGATCCATTCTAATTCATTCGCACGATCCGTTCTAATTCATTCATAGGATCCATTCAAATTCATTCATACGATCTATTCTAATTCTTTCGCACGAATGTATCCATTCAAATTCATTCGCACGAATGTATCCATTCTAATTCATTCGTATGATCCATTCTAATTCATTCGTACGATCCATTCTAATTCATTCGTACGATCCATTCTAATTCATTCATACAATCTATTCAAATTCATTCATACAATCCATTCTAATTCTTTCACACGATCCATTCTAATTCATTCGTACGATCCATTCTAATTCATTCGCACAATCCATTCTCTTTCATTCGTACGATCCATTCTTACTCATTGGTACGATCCATTCTAATTCATTCGCACGAATGTATCCATTCTAATTCATTCGTACGAATCCAGTCTAATTCATTCGTACGATCTATTCTAATTCATTCGTACGATCCATTCTAATTCATTCGTCCGATCCATTCTAATTCATTCGCACGAATGTATCCATTGTAATTCATTCGTATGATCCATTCTAATTCATTCGTACGATCCATTCTAATTCATTCGTAAGATCCATTCTAATTCATTCGTACGATCCATTCTAATTCATTCGTACGATCCATTATAATTCATTCGCACGAATGTATCAATTCTAGCTCATTCGCACGATCCATTCTAATTCATTCGTCCGATCCATTCTAATTCATTCGCACGATCCATTCAAATTCATTCGTACGATCCATTCTAATTCATTCATACGATCCATTCTAATTCATTCGTATGATCCATTCTAATTCATTCGCACAAATGTATCCATTCTAATTCATTCGTACGATTCATTCTAATTCATTCGCACGATCCATTCTAATTCATTCGTACGATCCATTCTGATTCTTTCACACGATCCATTCTAATTCATTCGTACGATACATTCTAATTCATTCGCATGATCCATTCTAATTCATTCGTACGATCCATTCTAATTCATTCATACGATCCATTCTAATTCATTCGTACGATCCATTCTAATTCATTCGCACGATCCATTCTAATTCATTCGTACGATCCATTCTAATTCATTCGTAGGATCCATTCTAATTCATTCGTATGATCCATTCTAATTAATTCGTATGATCCATTCTAATTCATTCGTACGATCCATTCTAATTCATTCATACAATCCATTCTAATTCATTCGCACGAATGTATCCATTCTAATTAATTCGTACGATCCATTCTAATTCATTCGTATGATCTATTCTTATTCATTCGCACGATCCAGTCTAATTGATTCGCACGATCCATTCTAATTCATTCGCACGAATGTATCCATTCTAATTCATTCGTACGATCCATTCTAATTCATTAATATGATCCATTCTAATTCATTCGTACGATCCATTCTAATTCATATGCACAAAGGTATCCATTCTAATTCATTCGCACGAAAGAATTAGAATGGATTGTATGAAAGAATTAGAATGGATCGTGCGAATGAATTAGAATGGATCGTACGAAGGAATTAGAATGGATCGTACGAAGGAATCAGAATGGATCGTACGAATGAGTAAGAATGGATCATAAGAATAATTAGAATGGATCATACGAATTAATTAGAATGGATCGTACGAATAAATTAGAATGGATCATACGAATGAATTAGAATGGATACATTCGTGCGAATGAATTAGAATGGATCGTACGAATGAATTTGAATGGATCGTACGAATGAATTAGAATGGATACATTTGTGTGAATGAATTAGAATGGATCGTACGAATGAATTAGAATGGATCGTGCGAATGAATTAGAATGGATCGTACGAATGAATTAGAATGGATCGTACGAATGAACTAGAATGGATGCATTCGTGCGAATGAATTAGAATGGATCGTACGAATGAATTAGAATGGATCGTACGAATGAATTAGAATGGATCTTACGAATGAATTAGAATAGATCGTACGAATGAATTAGAATGGATACATTCGTGCAAATGAATTAGAATGGATCGGACGAATGAATTAGAATGGATCGTACGAATGAATTAGAATGGATCGTACGAATGAATTAGAATGGATCGTACGAATAAATTAGAATGGATACATTCGTCCGAATGAATTAGAATGGATCATACGAATGAGTAAGAATGGATCGTACGAATGAAATAGAATAGATTGTTCGAATGAATTAGAATGGATCCTACGAATGAATTAGAATGGATCGTGTGAAAGAATTAGAATGGATTGTATGAATGAATTAGAATGGATCGGATGAATGAATTAGAATGGATCGTGCGAATGAATTCGAATGGATCGTACGAATTTATTCTATTTCATTCGTACGATCCATTCTAATTCATATGCACAAAGGTATCCATTCTAATTCATTCGTACGATCCATTCTAATTCAGGATCGTACGAATGAATTAGAATGGATACATTCGTGCGAATGAATTAGAATTGATCATACGAATGAGTAAGAATGGATCCGACGAATGAATTAGAATGGATCGTACGAATGAATTAGAATGGATCAAATGAATGAATTAGAATGGTTACATTCATGCGAATGAATTAGAATGGATCGTACAAATGAAGTAGAATGGATCGTACGAATGAATTAGAATGGATACATTCGTGTGAATGAATTAGAATGTTTCGTATGAATGAATTAGAATATATTGTGCGAATGAATTAGAGTGGATCGTACGAATGAATTAGAGTGGATCGTACGAATGAATTAGAATGGATCGTACGAATAAACTAGAATGGATAGTGCGATTGAATTAGAATCGATCGTACGAATGAATTAGAATGGATCGTACGAATGAATTAGAATGGATCATATGAATGAGTAAGAATGGATCGTACGAATGAATTAGAATGGATCGTACGAATGGATCGTATGAATGAATTAGAATGGATCGTGCGAATGAATTCGAATGGATCGTACGAATTCATTCTAATTCATTCATACAATCCATTCTAATTCTTTCACACGATCCATTCTAATTCATTCGTACGTTCCATTCTAATTCATTAGCACGATCCATGCTAATTCATTCGTTCGATCAATTCTAATTCATTAGCACGATCCATTCTAATTCATTCGTACAATCCATTCAAATTCATTCGCACGATCCATTCTAATTCATTCATAGGATCCATTCTAATTCATTCATACGATCTATTCTAATTCTTTCGCACGAATGTATCTATTCTAATTCATTCGCACAAATGTATCCATTCTAATTCATTCGTACGATCCATTCTAATTCATTCGTACGATCCATTCTAATTCATTCGTACGATCCATTCTAATTCATTCGTAAGATCCATTCTAATTCATTCGTACGATCCATTCTAATTCATTCGTACGATCCATTCTAATTCATTCGCACGAATGTATCCATTCTAGTTCATTCGTACGATCCATTCTAATTCATTCGCACAATCCATTCTATTTCATTCGCACGATCCATTCTTACTCATTCGTATGATCTATTATGGATACATTTGTGCGAATGAATTAGAATGGATCATACGAATGAGTAAGAATGCATCGTACGAATGAAATAGAATGGATTGTGCGAATGAATGAGAATGGATCGTACGAATGAATTAGAATGGATCGTGTGAAAGAATTATAATGGATTGTATGAATGAATTAGAATAGATCGTATGAATGAATTAGAATGGATCGTACGAATGAATTAGAATGGATTGTACGAATGAATTAGAATGGATCGTACGAATGAATTAGAATGGATACATTCGTGCGAATGAATTAGAATGGATACATTCATGCGAAAGAATTAGAATAGGTCGTATGAATGAATTAGAATGGATCCTATGAATGAATTAGAATGGATCGTGCGAATGAATTAGAATGGATCGTACGAATGAATTAGAATGGATCGTGCTAATGAATTAGAATTGATCGAACGAATGAATTAGCATGGATCATGCTAATGAATTAGAATGGAACGTACGAATGAATTAGAATGGATCGTGTGAAAGAATTAGAATGGATTGTATGAATGAATTAGAATGAATTCGTACGATCCATTCGAATTCATTCGCACGATCCATTCTAATTCATTCATACGATCCATTCTAATTCATTCATACAATCCATTCTAATTCTTCCACACGATCCATTCTAATTCATTCGTAGGATCCATTCTAATTCATTCGTACAATGTATTCTATTTCATTCGTACGATCCATTATTACTCATTCGTATGATCCATTCTAATTCATTCGGACGAATGTATCCATTCTAATTCATTCGTACGATCCATTCTAATTCATTAATATGATCCATTCTAATTCATTCGTACGATCCATTCTAATTCATATGCACAAAGGTATCCATTCTAGTTCATTCGTACGATCCATTCTAATTCATTCATACGATCTATTCTAATTCATTCATACAATCCATTCTAATTCTTTCACACGATCCATTCTAATTCATTCGTACGATCCATTCTAATTCGTTCGCACAATCCATTCTATTTCATTCGTACGATCCATTCTTACTCATTGGTACGATCCATTCTAATTCATTCGCACGAATGTATCCATTCTAATTCATTCGTACGAATCCATTCTAATTCATTCGTACAATCTATTCTATTTCATTTGTACGATCCATTCTTACTCATTCGTAAGATCCATTCTAATTCATTCGGACGAATGTATCCATTCTAATTTATTCGTATGATCCATTCTAATTCATTCGTACGATCCATTCTAATTCATTCGTTCGATCCATTCTAATTCATTCGTCCGATCCATTCTAATTCATTCGCACGAATGCATCCATTCTAATTCATTCGTACGATCCATACTAATTCATTCGTACGATCCATTCTAATTCATTCGTAAGATCCATTCTAATTCAATCGTACGATCCATTCTAATTCATTCGTACGATCAATTCTAATTCATTCGCACGAATGTATCCATTCTAGTTCATTCGTACGATCCATTCTAATTCATTCGTACGATCCATTCTAATTCATTCGCACGATCCATTCTAATTCATTCGTACGATCCATTCTAATTCATTCATACGATCCATTCTAATTCATTCGTACGATCCATTCTAATTCATTCGCTCAAATGTATCCATTCTAATTCATTCGTACGATCCATTCTAATTCATTCACACGATCCATTCTAATTCATTCGTACGATCCATTCTAATTCTTTCACACGATCCATTTTAATTCATTCGTACGATCCATTCTAATTCATTCGCACGATCCATTCTAATTCATTCATACGATCCATTCTAATTCATTCGTACGATCCATTCTAATTCATTCGTACGATCCATTCTAATTCATTCGTACGATCCATTCTAATTCATTCGTACGATCTATTCTAATTCATTCGCACGATCCATTCTAATTCATTCGTACGATCCATTCCAATTCATTCGTACGATCCATTCTAATTCATTCGTAGGATCCATTCTAATTAATTCGTATGATCCATTCTAATTTATTCGTACGATCCATTCTAATTCATTCATACAATCCATTCTAATTCATTCGCACGAATGTATCCATTCTAATTAATTCGTACGATCTATTCTAATTCATTCGTATGATCTATTCTTATTCATTCGCACGATCCAGTCTTATTGATTCGCATGATCCATTCTAATTCATTCGCACGAATGTATCCATTCTAATTCATTCGTACGATCCATTCTAATTCATTAATATGATCCATTCTAATTCATTTGTACGATCCATTCTAATTCATATGCACAAAGGTATCCATTCTAATTCATTCGCACGAAAGAATTAGAATGGATTGTATGAAAGAATTAGAATGGATCGTGCGAATGAATTAGACTGGATCGTACGAAGGAATTAGAATGGATCGTACGAAGGAATTAGAATGGATCGTACGAAAGAGTAAGAATGGATCGTACGAATGAATTAGAATGGATCATACAAACGAATTAGAATGGATCATACGAATTAATTAGAATGGATCGTACGAATGAATTAGATTGGATCGTACGAATGAATTAGAATGGATACATTCGTGCGAATGAATTAGAATGGATCGTACGAATGAATTAGAATGGATCGTACGAATGAATTAGATGGATACATTTGTGCGAATGAATTAGAATGGATCGTACGAATGAATTAGAATGGATCGTACGAATGAATTAGAATGGATCGTGCGAATGAATTAGAATGGATCGTACGAATGAATTAGAATGGATCGTACGAATGAACTAGAATGGATACAGTCGTGCGAATGAATTAGAATGGATCGTACGAATGAATTAGAATGGATCGTACGAATGAATTAGAATGGATCTTACGAATGAATTAGAATGGATCGTACGAATGAATTAGAATGGATCATACGAATGAATTAGAATGGATACATTCGTGCGAATGAATTAGAATGGATCGTACAAATGAATTAGAATGGATCGTACGAATGAATTAGAATGGATACATTCATCCGAATGAATTAGAATGGATCATACGAATGAGTAAGAATGGATCATAAGAATGAAATAGAATAGATTGTACGAATGAATTAGAATTGATCCAACGAATGAATTAGAATGGATCGTGTGAAAGAATTAGAATAGATTGTATGAATGAATTAGAATGGATCGTATGAATGAATTAGAATGGATCGTGCGAATGAATTCGAATGGATCGTACGAATTCATTATATTTCATTCGTACTATCCATTCTAATTCATATGCACAAAGGTATCCATTCTAATTCATTCGTACGATCCATTCTAATTCAGGATCGTACGAATGAATTAGAATGGATACATTCGTGCGAATAAATTAGAATTGATCATACGAATGAGTAAGAATGGATCGGACGAATGAATTAGAATGGATCGTACGAATGAATTAGAATGGATCAAATGAATGAATTAGAATGGTTACATTCATGCGAATGAATTAGAATGGAACGTACGAATGAAGTAGAATGGATTGTATGAATGAATTAGAATGGATACATTCGTGCGAATGAATTAGAATGAATCGTATGAATGAATTAGAATAAATTGTGCGAATGAATTAGAATGGATCGTACGAATGAATTAGAATGGATACATTCGTGCGAATAAATTAGAATGGATTGTATGAATGAATTAGAATGGATCGTACGAATGAATTAGAATGGATCGTACGAATGAATTAGAATAGATTGCACGAATGAATTAGAATGGATCGTGCGAATTAAATAGAATGGATACAAATGAATTAGAATGGATCATACGAATGAATTAGAATGATGATCCATTCTTACTCATTCGTATGATCCATTCTAATTTATTCGCACGAATGTATCCATTCTAATTCATTCGTACGTCTAATTCATTCATACGGTCCATTCTAATTCATTCGCACAATCCATTCTATTTCATTCATATGATCCATTCTAATCAATTCGTACGATCCATTCTAATTCATTCGTCCGATCCATTCTAATTCATTCGCACGAATGTATCCATTCTAATTCATTCGTACGATCCATTCTAATTCATTCGTAAGATCCATTCTAATTCATTCGTACGATCCATTCTAATTCATTCGTACGATCCATTCTAATTCATTCGCACGAATGTATACATTCTAGTTCATTTGTATGATCCATTCTAATTCATTCGTATGATCCATTCTAATTCATTCGCACGATCCATTCTAATTCATTCGTACGATTCATTCTAATTCATTAGTACGATCCATTCTAATACATTCGTACGATTCATGCTAATTCATTCGCACGATCCATTCTAATTCATTCGTACGATCCATTCTTATTCATTCATATGATCCATTCTAATTCATTCGCACAATCCATTCTAATTCATTCGTACAATCCATTCTAATTCATTCGTATGATCCATTCTAACTCATTCGGTGGATCCATTCTAATTCATTCGTACGATCCATTCGTACGATCCATTCTTACTCATTCGTATGATCCATTCTAATTCATTCGTACGATCCATTCTAATTCATTCGTACGATCGATTCTAATTCATTCGCACTATCCATTCTAGTTCATTCGTACGATCCATTCTAATTCATTCGTACGATCCATACTAATTCATTTGTACGATCCATTCTAATTCATTCGCACAATCTATTCTAATTCATTCATACGATCCATTCTAATTCATTCGCACGAATGTATCCATTCTAATTCATTCATACGATCCATTCTACTTCATTCGTACGATCCATTCTAATTCATTCGCATGAATGTAACCATTCTAATTCATTCATTTGATCCATTCTAATTCATTCGTACGATCCATTCTAATTCATTCGTCCGATCCATTCTTACTCATTCGTATGATCAATTCTAATTCATTTGCACGAATGTATCCATTCTAATTCATTCGACCGATCCTGAATTAGAATGGATCGTACGAATGAATTAGAATGGATACCTTTGTGCATATGAATTAGAATGGATCGTACGAATGAAATAGAATGAATTCGTACGATCCATTCGAATTCATTCGCACGATCCATTCTAATTCATTCATACGATCCATTCTAATTCATTCATACAATCCATTCTAATTCTTTCACACGATCATTTCTAATTCATTCGTAGGATCCATTCTAATTTATTCGTACAATCTATTCTATTTCATTCATACGATCCATTCTTACTCATTCGTATGATCCATTCTAATTCATTCGGACGAATGTATCCATTCTAATTTATTCGTACGATCCATTCTAATTCATTCGTACGATCCATTCTAATTCATTCGTCTTATCCATTCTAATTCATTCGCACGAATGTATCCATTCTAATTCATTCGTACGATCCATTCTAATTCACTCATACGATCCATTCTAATTCATTCGTACGATCCATTCTAATTCATTCGTACGATCCATTCGAATTCATTCGCACGAATGTATCCATTCTAGTTCATTCGTACGATCCATTCTAATTCATTCGTACGATCCATTCTAATTCATTCGCACGATCCATTCTAATTCATTCGTACGATCCATTCTATTTCATTCATACGATCCATTCTAATTCATTCGTACGATCCATTCTAATTCATTCGCACAAATGTATCCATTCTAATTCATTTGTATGATCCATTCTAATTCATTCGTACGATCCATTCTAATTCATTCGCACGAATGTATCCATTCTAATTCATTCGTACGATCCATTCTAATTCATTCGTACGATCCATTCTAATTAATTCGTATGATACATTCTAATTCATTCGTATGATCAATTCTAGTTCTATCGTACGATCCATTCTAATTCATTCGTACGATCCATTCTAATTCATTCGCACGATCCATTCTAATTCATTCATACAATCCATTCTAATTCTTTCACACGATCCATTCTAATTCATTCGTACGATCCATTCTAATTCATTCGTGCAATCCATTCTATTTCATTCGTACGATCCATTCTTACTCATTCGTACGATCCATTCTAATTCATTCACACGAATGTATCCATTCGTACGAATGAATTAGAATAGATTGTACGAATGAATTAGAATAGATCATACGAATGAATTAGAATGGATCGTATGAATGAATTATAATGGATCGTACGAATGAATTAGAATGGATCGTGCGAATGAATTAGAATGGATCGTACGAATGAATTAGAATGGATCGTACGAATGGACTAGAATGGATACATTCGTGCGAATGAATTAGAATGGATCGTACGAATGAATTAGAATGGATCGTACGAATGAATTAGAATGGATCGTACGAATGAATTAGAATGGATCATGCGAATGAATTAGAATGGATCATACGAATGAGTAAGAATGGATCGTACGAATGAAATAGAATGGATTGTACGAATGAATTAGAATGGATCGTACGAATGAATTAGAATGGATTGTGTGAAAGAATTAGAATGGATTGTATGAATGAATTAGAATGGATCATATGAATGAATTAGAATGGATCGTGCGAATGAATTCGAATGGATCGTACGAATGAATTAGAATGGATCGTACGAATGAATTAGAATGGATATATTCGTGCGAATGAATTAGAATGGATACATTCGTGCGAAAGAATTAGAATAGATCGTATGAATGAATTAGAATGGATCCTATGAATGAATTAGAACGGATCGTGCGAATGAATTAGAATGGATCATACGAATGAATTAGAAAGGATCGTGCTAATGAATTAGAATTGATCGAACGAATGAATTAGCATGGATCGTGCTAATGAATTAGAATGGAACGTACGAATGAATTAGAATAGATCGTGTGAAAGAATTAGAATGGATTGTATGAATGAATTAGAATGAATTCGTACGATCCATTCGAAATCATTCGCACGATCCATTCTAATTCATTCATATGATCCATTCTAATTCATTCATACAATCCATTCTAATTCTTTCACACGATCCATTCTAATTCATTCGTAGGATCCATTCTAATTCATTCGTACAATCTATTCTATTTCATTCGTACGATCCATTCTTACTCATTCGTATGATCCATTCTAATTCATTCGGACGAATATATCCATTCTAATTTATTCGTACGATCCATTCTAATTCATTCGTACGATCCATTCTAATTCATTCGTACGATCCATTCTTACTCATTCGTATGATCCATTCTAATTCATTCGTACGATCCATTCTATTTCATTCGTACGATCCATTCTAATTCATTTGCACAATCTATTCTAATTCATTCGTACGATCCATTCTAATTTATTCGTACGATCGTACGAATGAATTAGAATGGATCGTACGGAATGAATTAGAATGGATTGTATGAATGAATTAGAAAGGATACATTCGTGCGAATGAATTAGAATGGATCATACGAATGAGTAAGAATGGATCGTACGAATGAAATAGAATGGATTGTACGAATGAATTAGAATGGATCGTACAAATGAATTAGAATGGATCGTACAAATGAATTAGAATGGATCATACGAATGAGTAAGAATGGATCGTACGAATGAAATAGAATAGATTGTACGAATGAATTAGAATGGATCCTACGAATGAATTAGAATGGATCGTGTGAAAGAATTAGAATAAATTGTATGAGTGAATTAGAATGGATCGTATGAATGAATTAGAATGGATCGTGCGAATGAATTCGAATGGATCGTACGAATTCATTCTAATTCATTCATACAATCCATTATAATTCTTTCACACGATCCATTCTAATTCATTCGTATGTTCCATTCTAATTCATTAGCACGATCCATGTTAATTCATTCATTCGATCAATTCTAATTCATTAGCACGATCCATTCTAATTCATTCGTACGATCCATTCTAATTCATTCGCACGATCCATTCTAATTCATTCGTATGATACATTCTAATTCCTTTGTACGATCCATTCGAATTCATTCATACAATCCATTCTAATTCTTTCACACGATCTATTCTAATTCATTCATACGATCCATTCTAATTCATTCGTGCAACCCATTCTATTTCATTCGTACGATCCATTCTTACTCATTCGTACGATCCATTCTAATTCATTCACACGAATGGATCGTACGAATGAATTAGAATGGATCATACGAAGAAATTAGAATAGATCGTACGAATGAAATAGAATGGATCGTACGAATGAATTAGAATAGATCGTACGAATGAATTAGAATCGATCGTACGAAGGAATTAGAATGGATCATACGAATGAATTAGAATGGATATATTCGTGCAAATGAATTAGAATGGATCGTATGAATGTATTAGAATGGATCGTATGAGTGAATTAGAATGGATCGTACGAATGAATTAGAATGGATTGTATGAATGAATTAGAATGGATCGTACGAATGTATTAGAATGGATCGTATGAATGAATTAGAATGGATCGTACGAATGAATTAGAATGGATCGTGCGAATGAATTAGAATGGATCGTACGAATGAATTAGAATGGATCGTACGAATGAACAAGAATGGATACATTCATGCGAATGAATTAGAATGGATCGTACGAATGAATTAGAATGGATCGTACGAATGAATTAGAATGGATTGTACGAATGGATTAGAATGGATCATACAAATGAATTAGAATGGTTCGTGCGAATGAATTAGAATGGATCGAACGAATGAATTAGAATGGATATATTCGAGCGAATGAATTAGAATAGATCGTAGGAATGAATTAGAATGGATCATACGAATGAATTAGAATGGATCGTACGAACGAATTAGAATGGATCGTACGAACGAATTAGAATGGATCATATGAACGAATTAGAATGGATCGTACGAATGAATTAGAATGGATGCATTCGAGCGAATGAATTAGAATGGATCGTACGAATGAATTAGAATAGATCATAGGAATGAATTAGAATGGATCGTGCAAATGAATTAGAATGGATACATTCGTGCGAATGAATTAGAATGGATCGTGCGAATGAATTAGAATGGATCGTACGAATGAATTAGAATGGATATATTTGAACGAATAAATTATAATGGATCATACGAATGAATTAGAATGGATCGTACGAATGAATTAGAATGGATAGTGCGAATGAATTAGAATGGACCATACGAATGAATTAGAATGGATACATTCGTGCGAATGAATTAGAATGGATCATACAAATGAGTAAGAATGGATCGTACGAATGAAATAGAATGGATTATACAAATGAATTAGAATGGATACATTCGTGCGAATGAATTAGAATGGATCGTATGTACGAATGAATTAGAATGGATACATTAATGCGAATGAATTAGAATGGATCGTACGAATGAATTAGAATGGTTCATGCGAATGAATTAGAATGGATCGTACGAATTAATTAGAATGGATCGTACGAATGAACTAGAATGGATACATTCGTGCGAATGAATTAGAATAGATCGTACGAATGAATTAGAATGGATCGTACGAATGAATTTGAATGGATCGTACGAATGAAATAGAATGGATTGTGCGAATGAATTAGAATGGATCGTACGAATGAATTAGCCGTACGAATGAATTAGTATGGATCGTACGAATGAATTAGAATGGATTGACGAATGAATTAGAATGGATCGTACGAATGAAATAGAATGGATTGTGCGAATGAATTAGAATGGACCGTACGAATGAATTAGACGTACGAATGAATTAGTATGGATACATTCGTGCGAATAAATTAGAATGGATCATACGAATGAGTAAGAATGGATCGTCATTCTAATTCATTCGTATGATCCATTCTAATTCATTTGTATCCATTCTATTTCATTCGCACGATCCATTCTAATTCATTCGCGCAATCCATTCTAATTCATTCGTACGATCCATTCTAATTCATTCGTACGATCCATTCTAATTCATTCGTATGATCCATTCTAATTCATTCGCACGAATGTATCCATTCTAGTTCATTCGTACGATCCATTCTAATTCATTCATACAATCCATTCTAATTCATTCGCACGAATGTATCCATTCTAATTCATTCGTACGATCCATTCTAATTCATTCACAAAATCTATTCTAATTCATTCATACGATCCATTCTAATTCATTTGCACGAATGTATCCATTTTAATTCATTCATACGATCCATTCTACTTCATTCGTACTATCCGTTCTAATTCACTCATACGATCCATTCTAATTCATTCATACGATCCATTCTAATTCATTTGCACGAATAAATCCATTCTAATTCATTCGTACGATCCATTCTAATTCGTTCGTACGATCCATTCTAATTATTTCGTACGATCCATTCTATTTCATTCGTATTATCCATTCTAATTCCTTCGTACGATCCATTCTAATTCCTTCATATCCATTCTAATTCACTCATACGATCCATTCTAATTCATTCGTACGATCCATTCTAATTCATTCTAATCCATTCGTATGAATGAATTAGAATGGATCGTACGAATGAATTAGAAGGGATCGTACAAATGAATTAGAATGGATTGTACGAAGGAATTAGAATGGATCGTAGGAATGAATTAGAATGGATATATTCGTGCAAATGAATTAGAATGGATCGTATGAATGTATTAGAATGGATCGTATGAGTGAATTAGAATGGATCGTACAAATGAATTAGAATGGATCGTATGAATGAATTAGAATGGATACATTCGTGTGAATGAATTAGAATGGATCGTATGAATGAAATAGAATAGATTTTGTGAAGGAATTAGAACTGATCGTACGAATGAATTAGAATGGATACATTCGTGCGAATGAATTAGACTGGATCGTACGAATGAATTAGAATGGATCGTATGAGTAAATTAGAATGGATACGAAGGAATTAGAATAGATCGTACGAAGGAATTAGAATGGATCATACGAATGAAATAGAATGGATCGTACGAAGGAATTAGAATGGATCGTACGAAGGAATAAGAATGGATCGTACGAATCAATTTGAATGGATCGTACGAATGAATTAGAATGGTTACATTTGTGCGAATGAATTAGAATGGATCGTACGGAATGAATTAGAATGGATTTTATGAATGAATTAGAATGGATACATTCGTGCGAATGAATTAGAATGGATCATACGAATGAGTAAGAATGGATCGTACGAATGAATTAGAATGGATCTTACGAATGAATTAGAATGGATCGTACGAATAAATTAGAATAGATACATTCGTCCGAATGAATTAGAATAAATCATACGAATGAGTAAGAATGGATCGTACGAATGAAATAGAATAGATTGTACGAATGAATTAGAATGGATCTTACGAATGAATTAGAATGGATCGTGTGAAAGAATTAGAATGGATTAGAATAGATCGTACGAATGAATTAGAATGGATACATTCGTGCGAATGAATTAGAATGGATCGGACGAATGAATTAGAATGGATCGTACGAATGAATTACAATGGATCAAATGAATGAATTTGAATGGTTACATTCATGCGAATGAATTAGAATGGATCGTACGAATGGATTAGAATGGATCGTACGAATGGATTAGAATGGATACATTCGTGCGAATGAATTAGAATGGATCGTACGAATGAATTAGAATGGATCGTACGAATGAATTAGAATGGATCGTGTGAAAGAATTAGAATGGATTGTATGAACGAATTAGAATAGATCGTATGAATGAATTAGAATGGATCGTACGAATGAATTAGAATGGATCGTACGAATGAATTAGAATGGATCGTACGAATGAATTAGAATGGATACATTCGTGAATGAATTAGAATGGATCGTACGAATGAATTAGAATGGATCTTACGAATGAATTAGAATGGATCGTACGAATGAATTAGAATGGATCGTACGAATGAATTAGAATGGATACATTTGTGCGAATGAATTAGAATGGATCGTACATATGAATTAGAATGGATCGTATGAATGAATTAGAATGGTTCATACGAATGAATTAGAATGGATCGTACGAAGGAATTGGAATGGATCGTACGAATGAATTAGAATGGATATATTCGTGCAAATGAATTAGAATGGATTGTATGAATGTATTAGAATGGATCGTATGAGTGAATTAGAATGGATCGTGCGAATGAATTAGAATGGATTGTATGAAAGAATTAGAATGGATCGTACGAATGAATTAGAATGGATCGTACGAATGAACTAGAATGTATCCATTAGTGCGAATGAATTAGAATGGATCGGACAAATGAATTAGAATGGATCGTACGAATGAATTAGAATGGATCAAATGAATGAATTAGAATGGTTACATTCATGCGAATGAATTAGAATGGATCGTACGAATGGATTATAATGGATCGTACGAATGGATTAGAATGGATACATTCGAGCGAGTGAATTAGAATGGATCGTACGAATGAATTAGAATCGATCGTACGAATGGATTAGAATGGATCCTATGAATGGATTAGAATGGATACCATTGTGCATATGAATTGGAATGGATCGTACGAATGAATTAGAATGGATCATATTAATGAATTAGAATGGATCGTACGAATGAATTAGAATGGATCGTGCGAATCAATTAGACTGGATCGTGCGAATGAATAAGAATAGATCATACTAATGAATTAGAATGGATCGTACGAATGTATTAGAATGGATCATATTAATGAATTAGAATGGATCGTACGAATGAATTAGAATGGATACATTCGTGCGAATGAATTAGAATGGATCATGCGAATCAATTAGACTGGATCGTGCGAATGAATAAGAATAGATCATACGAATGAATTAGAATGGATCGTACGAATGAATTAGAATGAATTAGAATGGATCGTACGAATGAATTAGAATGGATCTTACGAATGAATTAGAACGGATCGTACGAATGAATTAGAATGGATCGTACGAATGAATTAGAATGGATCGTACGAATGAATTAGAATGGATCGTACGAATGAATTAGAATGGATACATTCGTGCGAATGAATTAGAATGGATACATTCGTGCGAAAGAATTAGAATAGATCGTATGAATGAATTAGAATGGATCATATGAATGAATTAGAATGGATCGTGCGAATGAATTAGAATGGATCGTACGAATGAATTAGAATGGATCGTACGAATGAATTAGAATGGATCGTGCGAATGGATTAGAATGGATCCTACGAATGGATTAGAATGGATACCTTTGTGCATATGAATTAGAATGGATCGTACGAATGAATTAGAATGGATCATATTAATGAATTAGAATAGATCGTACGAATGAGTTAGAATGGATACATTCGTGCGAATGAATTAGAATGGATCGTGCGAATCAATTAGACTGAATCGTGCGAATGAATAAGAATAGATCATACGAATGAATTAGAATGGATCGTACGAATGAATTAGAATGGATCATATTAATGAATTAGAATGGATCTTACGAATGAATTAGAATGGATCGTGCGAATCAATTAGACAGGATCGTGCGAATGAATAAGAATAGATCATACGAATGAATTAGAATGGATCGTACGAATGAATTAGAATGAATTAGAATGAAATAGAATGGATCGTACGAATGAATTAGAATGGATCTTACGAATGAATTAGAATGGATCGTACGAATGAATTAGAATGGATCGCACGAAGGAATTAGAATGGATACATTCGTGCGAATAAATTAGAATGGATCGGATGAATGAATTAGAATGGATCGTACGAATGAATTAGAATGGATCGTACGAATGAATTAGAATGGATCATACGAATGAGTAAGAATGGATCGTACGAATGAAATAGAATAGATTGTACGAATGAATTAGATTGGATTCGTACGAATGAATTAGAATAGATACATTCGTGCGAATGAATTAGAATGGATCGTACCAATGAGTAAGAATGGATCGTACGAATGAAATAGAATGGATTGTGCGAATGAATTAAAATGGATCATACGAATGAATTAGAATGGATCGTACGAATTAATTTGAATGGATACATTCGTGCGAATGAATTAGAATGGATTGTATGAATGAATTAGAATGGATCGTACGAATGAATTAGAATGGATCATACGAATTAATTAGAATGGATCATACGATTGAATTACAATGGATCGTACGAATGAATTAGAATGGATCGTACGAATGAATTAGAATGGATCGTACGAAGGAATTAGAATGGATCATACGAATGAACTAGAATGGATTAAAATGGATCGTACGAATAAATTAGAATGGATCGTACGAATGAATTAGAATGGATCATACGAATAAATTAGAATGGATCATACGAATTAATTAGAATGGATCATACGAATGAATTAGAATGGATCATACGAATGAATTAGAATGGATCGTACGAATGAATTAGAATGGATACATTCGTGCGAATGAATTAGAATGGATTGTGCGAATGAATAAGAACAGATCGTGTGAATGAATTAGAATGGATTGTATGAATGAATTAGAATGGATCATATGAATGAATTAGAATGGATCGTGCGAATGAATTCGAATGGATCGTACGAATGAATTAGAATGGATCGTACGAATGAATTAGAATGGATACATTCGTGCGAATGAATTAGAATGGATACATTCGTGCGAAAGAATTAGAATAGATCGTATGAATGAATTAGAATGGATCCTATGAATGAATTAGAACGGATCGTGCGAATGAATTAGAATGGATCATACGAATGAATTAGAAAGGATCGTGCTAATGAATTAGAATTGATCGAACGAATGAATTAGCATGGATCGTGCTAATGAATTAGAATGGAACGTACGAATGAATTAGAATGGATCGTGTGAATGAATTAGAATGGATTGTATGAATGAATTAGAATGAATTCGTACGATCCATTCGAAATCATTCGCACGATCCATTCTAATTCATTCATACGATCCATTCTAATTCATTCATACAATCCATTCTAATTCTTTCACACGATCCATTCTAATTCATTCGTAGGATCCATTCTAATTCATTCGTACAATCTATCTATTTCATTCGTACGATCCATTCTTACTCATTCGTATGATCCATTCTAATTCATTCGGACGAATATATCCATACTAATTTATTCGTACGATCCATTCTAATTCATTCGTACGGTCCATTCTAATTCATTCGTACGATCCATTCTAATTCATTCGTCCGATCCATTCTAATTTATTCGCACGAATGTATCCATTCTAATTCATTCGCACGATCCATTCTAATTCATTCGTACGATCCATTCTAATTCATTCATACGATCCATTCTAATTCATTCGTACGATCCATTCTAATTCATTCGTACAATCTATTCTAATTCATTCGTACGAATGGATACATTCGTGTGAATGAATTAGAATGGATCGTACGCATGAGTAAGAATGGATCGTACGAATGAAATAGAATGGATTGCAGGAATGAATTAGAATGGATCGTATGAATGAATTAGAATGGATCGTATGAAAGAATTAGAATAGATTGTATCAATGAATTAGAATGGATCGTACGAAGGAATTAGAATGGATCGTACGAATGAATTAGAATGGATCGTACGAATGAATTAGAATAGATCGTACGAATGAATTAGAATGGATCGTACGAATGAATTAGAATGGATCATGTGAAAGAATTAGAATGGATCGTACGAATGAATTAGAATGGATCATGCGAATGAATTAGAATGGATCGTACGAATGAATTAGAATGGATCGTGCTAAGGAATTAGAATGGATCGAATGAATGAATTAGCATGGATCGTGCATTCGTACGATCCATTCTAATTCATTCGTAAGATCCATTCTAATTCATTCGTACGATCCATTCTAATTCATTCGTACGATCCATTCTAATTCATTCGCACGAATGTATCCATTCTAGTTCATTTGTACGATCCATTCTAATTCATTCGTACGATCCATTCTAATTCATTCATACGATCTATTCTAATTCATTCATACAATCCATTCTAATTCTTTCACACGATCCATTCTAATTCATTCGTACGATCCATTCTAATTCATTAGCACAATCCATTCTATTTCATTCGTACGATCCATTCTTACTCATTCGTATGATCCATTCTAATTCATTCGCACGAATGTATCCATAATGGATCATACGAATGAGTGAGAATGGATCGTACGAATGAAATAGAATGGATTGTGCGAATGAATTAGAATGGACCATACGAATGAATTAGAATGGATACATTCGTGCGAATGAATTAGAATAGATCGGACGAATGAATTAGAATGGATCGGACGAATGAATTAGAATGGATCGTACGAATGAATTAGAATGGATCGTACGAATAAATTAGAATGGATACATTCGTCCGAATGAATTAGAATGGATCATACGAATGAGTAAAAATTGATCGTACGAATGAAATAGAATAGATTGTACGAATGAATTAGAATGGATCCTATGAATGAATTAGAATAGATCGTGTGAAAGAATTAGAATGGATTGTATGAATGAAGTAGAATGAATTCGTACGATCCATTCGAATTCATTCGCACGATCCATTCTAATTCATTCATACGATCCATTCTAATTCATTCGTACAATCCATTCTAATTCTTTCACACGATCCATTCTAATTCATTCGTAGGATCCATTCTAATTCATTCGTACAATCTATTCTATTTCATTCGTACGATCCATTCTTACTCATTCGTATGATCCATTCTAATTCATTCGGACGAATGTATCCATTCTAATTTATTTGTACGATCCATTCTAATTCATTCGTACGATCCATTCTAATTCATTCGTCCGATCCATTCTAATTCATTCGCAAGAATGTATCCATTCTAATTCATTCATAGGATCCATTCTAATTCATTCGTACGATCCATTCTAATTCATTCATAAGATCCATTCTAATTCATTCGTACGATCCATTCTAATTCATTCGCACGATCCATTCTAATCCATTCTAATTCATTTGTACGATCCATTCTAATTCTTTCACACGATCCATTCTAATTCATTCGTACGATCCATTCTAATTCATTCGTACGATCTATTCTAATTCATTCGTACGATCCATTCTAATTCATTCGTATGATCCATTCTAATTAATTCGTATGATCCATTCTAATTCATTCGTACGATCCATTCTAATTCATTCGTACGATCTATTCTAATTCATTCGTACGATCCATTCTAATTCATTCATACGATCTATTCTAATTCATTCATACGATCCATTCTAATTCATTCGCACGATCCATTCTAATTCATTCGTACGATCCATTCTAATTCATTCGCACGAATGTATCCATTCTAGTTCATTCGTACGATCCATTCTAATTCATTCGTACGATCCATTCTAATTCATTCGTACGATCCATTCTAATTCATTCATACAATCCATTCTAATTCATTCGCACGATCCATTCTAATTCACTCATACGATCCATTCTAATACATTCATACGATCCATTCTAATTCATTTGCACGAATATATCCATTCTAATTCATTCGTATTTCACACAATCCATTCTAATTCATTCGTAGGATCCATTCTAATTCATTCGGACGAATGTATCCATTCTAATTTATTCGTACGATCCATTCTAATTCATTCGTACGATCCATTCTAATTCATTCGTACGATCCATTCTTACTCATTCGTATGATCCATTCTAATTCGTTCGTATTATCCATTCTAATTCATTCGTACGATCCATTCTAATTCATTCGCACAATCTATTCTAATTCATTCGTACGATCCATTCTAATTCATTCGTACGATCCATTCTAATTCATTCGTCAGATCCATTCTAATTCATTCGCACGAATGTATCCATTCTAATTCATTCGTACGATCCATTCTAATCCATTCTAATTCTTTCACAAAATCTATTCTAATTCATTCATACGATCCATTCTAATTCATTCACACAAATATATCCATTCTAATTCATTCATTCGATCCATTCTATTCATTCGTACGATCCATTCTTACTCATTGGTACGATCCATTCTAATTCATTCGCACGATCCATTCTAATTCATTCGTTCGATCCATTCTAATTCATTCGTACGATCTATTCTAATTCATTCGTACGATCCATTCTGATACATTTGTACGATCCATTCTAATTCATTCGTACAATCCATTCTATTTCATTCGTACGATCCATTCTTACTCATTCGTTTGATCCATTCTAATTGATTCGCACGAATGTATCCATTCTAATTCATTCATACAATCCATTCTAATTCATTTCGTACGATCCATTCTAATTCATTCGCATGAATGTAACCATTCTAATTCATTCATTTGATCCATTCTAATTCATTCGTACGATCCATTCTAATTCATTCGTCCGATCCATTCTAATTCATTCGCACGAATGTATCCATTCTAATTCATTTGTACGATCCATTCTAATTCATTCGTACGATCCATTCTAATTCATTCGTAAGATCTATTCTAATTCATTCGTACGATCCATTCTAATTCATTCATACGATCCATTCTAATTCATTCGCACGAATGTATCCATTCTAATCCATTCGTACGATCCATTCTAATCCATTTGTATGATCCATTCTAATTCATTCGCATGAATGTAACCATTCTAATTCATTCATTTGATCCATTCTAATTCATTCGTAAAATCTATTCTAATTCATTCGTACGATCCATTCTAATTCATTCGTACGATTCATTCTAATTCATTCGTCCGATCCATTCTAATTCATTCGCACGAATGTATCCATTCTAATTCATTCGTACGATCCATTCTAATCCATTCTAATTCTTTCACAAAATCTATTCTAATTCATTCATACGATCCATTCTAATTCATTCACACGAATGTATCCATTCTAATTCAATCATACGATCCATTCTATTCATTCGTACGATCCATTCTTACTCATTGGTACGATCCATTCTAATTCATTCGCACGATCCATTCTAATTCATTCATACGATCCATTCTAATTCATTCGTATGATCCATTCTTATTCATTCGCACGATCCAGTCAAATGGATTCGCACGATCCATTCTAATTCATTCTCACGAATGTATCCATTCTAATTCATTTGTACGATCCATTCTAATTCATTAATATGATCCATTCTAATTCATTCGTACGATCCATTCTAATTCATATGCACAAAGGTATCCTATCTAATCCATTCGTAGGATCCATTCTAATCCATTCGTACGATCCATTCTAATTCATTCGTACGATTTATTCTAATTCATTCGCTCGAATGTATCCATTCTAATCCATTCGTACGATCCATTCTAATCCATTCGTACGATCCATTCTAATTCATTACGATGAATGTAACCATTCTAATTCATTCATTTGATCCATTCTAATTCATTCGTACGATCCATTCTAATTTATTTGTCCGATCCATTCTAATTCATTCGCACGAATGTATCCATTCTAATTCATTCGTACGATCCATTCTAATTCATTCGTACGATCCATTCTCATTCATTCGTACGATCCATTCCAATTCATTCGAACAAATGTATCTATTCTAGTTCATTCGTACGATCCATTCTAATTCATTCGTCCGATCCATTCTAATTCATTCGCACGAATGTATCCATTCTAATTCACTCGTATGATCCATTCTAATTCATTCGTACTATCTATTCTAATTCATTCGTACGATCCATTCTTACTCATTCGTACGATCCATTCTTACTCATTCGTATGATCCATTCTAATTCATTCGCACGAATGTATCCATTCTAATTCATTCATACAATCCATTCTATTTCTTTCCGTACGATCCATTCTAATTCATTCGTACGATCGTACGAATGAATTAGAATGGATCGTACGAATGAATTAGAATGGATCATACGAATGAGTAAGAATGGATCGTACGAATGAAATAGAATGGATTGTACGAATGAATTAGAATGGATCGTGCGAATGAATTTGAATGGATCGTACGAATGAATTAGAATGGATCGTGCTAATGAATTAGAATTGATCGTACGAATGAAATAGAATGGATTGTACGAATGATTTAGAATGGATCGTACGAATGAATTAGAATAGATAGTACGAATGATTTAGAATGGATACATTCGTGCGAATGAATTAGAATGGATCATACGAATGAGTAAGAATGGATCGTACGAATGAAATAGAATGGATTGTACGAATGAATTAGAATGGATTCGTACGAATGAATTAGAATGGATACATTCGTGCGAATGAATTAGAATGGATCGTACCTATGAGTAAGAATGGATCGTACGAATGAAATAGAATGGATTGTGCGAATGAATTAGAATGGATCGTACGAATGAATTAGAATCGATCGTGTGAAAGAATTAGAATGGATTGTATGAATGAATTAGAATAGATCGTACGAATGAATTAGAATGGATCGTACGAATGAATTAGAATGGATCGTACGAATGAATTAGAATGGATCGTACGAATGAATTAGAATGGATACATTCGTGCGAATGAATTAGAATGGATACATTCGTGCGAAAGAATTAGAATAGATCGTATGAATGAATTAGAATGGATCCTATGAATGAATTAGAATGGATCGTGCTAATGAATTAGAATGGATCGTACGAATGACTAAGAATGGATCGTGCTAATGAATTAGAATTGATCGAACGAATGAATTAGCATGGATCGTGCTAATGAATTAGAACGGAACGTACGAAAGAATTAGAATGGATCGTGTGAAAGAATTAGAATGGATTGTGTGAATGAATTAGAATGGATCGTACGAATGAATTAGAATCGATCATGTGAAAGAATTAGAATGGATTGTATGAATGAATTAGAATAGATTGTATGAATGAACTAGAATGGATCGTACGAAGGAATTAGAATGGATCGTACGAATGAATTAGAATGGATCGTACGAATGAGATACAATAGATTGTACGAATGAATTAGAATGGATCGTACAAATGAATTAGAATGGATCGTGTGAAAGAATTAGAATGGATCGTAAGAATGAATTAGAATGGATCGTGCGAATGAATTAGAATGGATCGTATGAATGAATTAGAATGGATCGTGCTAATGAATTAGAATTGATCGAACGAATGAATTAGCATGGATCGTGCATTCGTACGATCCATTCTAATTCATTCGTAAGATCCATTCTAATTCATTCGTACGATCCATTCTAATTCATTCGCACGAATGTATCCATTCTAGTTCATTCGTATGATCCATTCTAATTCATTCGTACGATCCATTCTAATTCATTCATACGATCTATTCTAATTCATTCATACAATCCATTCTAATTCTTTCACACGATCCATTCTAATTCATTCGTATGATCCATTCTAATTCATTCGTACGATCCATTCTAATTTATTTGTACGATCCATTCTAATTCATTCGTACAATCCATTCTATTTCATTCGTACGATCCATTCTTACTCATTCGTATGATTCATTCTAATTCATTCGCACGAATGTATCCATTCTAATTCATTCATACAATCCATTCTAATTCATTCCGTACGATCCATTCTAATTCATTCGTACGATCGTACGAATGAATTAGAATGGATCGTACGAATGAATTAGAATGGATCCTATGAATGAATTAGAATGGATCGTGTGAGAGAATTAGAATGGATCGTACAAATGAATTAGAATGGATCGTATGAATGAATTAGAATGGATCATACGAATGAGTAAGAATGGATCGTACAAATGAATTAGAATGGATCGTACGAATGAATTAGAATGGATCGTGTGAAAGAATTAGAATGCATTGTATGAATGAATTAGAATGGATCGTATGAATGAATTAGAATGGATCGTGCGAATGAATTCGAATGGATCGCATGATCCATTCGAATAGAATGGATCGTATGAATGAATTAGAATGGATCGGGCGAATGAATTAGAATGGATTGTAGGAATTAATTAGAATGGATCATATGAATGAATTAGAATGGATCGTATGAATGAATTAGAATGGATCGTGCGAATGAATTAGAATGGATCGTACGAATGAATTAGAATGGATCGTACGAATGAATTAGAATGGATCATACGAATGAATTAGAATAGATCATACGAATGAGTAAGAATGGATCGTACGAATGAAATAGAATAGATTGTACGAATGAATTAGAATGGATACATTCGTGCGAATGAATTAGAATGGATCATACGAATGAATTAGAATGGATCGTACGAATGAATTAGAATGGATCGTACGAATGAATTAGAATGGATCTTACGAATGAATTAGAATGGATCGTACGAATGGATTAGAATGGATACATTCGTGCGAATGAATTAGAATGGATCGTACGAATGAATTAGAATGGATCGTACGAATGAATTAGAATGGATCGTACGAATGGATTAGAATGGATTGTGCGAATGAATTAGAATGGATCCTACGAATGAAATAGAATGGATCGTGTGAAAGAATTAGAATGGATTGTATGAATGAATTAGAATGGATCGTCTGAATGAATTAGAATGGATCGTGCGAATGAATTCGAATGGATCGTACGAATTCATTCTAATTCATTCATACAATCCATTCTAATTCTTTCACACGATCCATTCTAATTCATTCGTATGTTCCATTCTAATTCATTAGCACGATCCATGCAAATTCATTCGTTTGATCAATTCTAATTCATTCGCACGATCCATTCTAATTCATTCATACAATCCATTCTAATTCATTTATACAATCCATTCTAATTCTTTCACACGATCCATTCTAATTCATTCGTAGGATCCATTCTAATTCATTCGTACAATCCATTCTAATCCATTCGTACGATCCATTTCATTCGTACGATCCATTCTAATTCATTCGTACGATCCATTCTAATTCATTCATACAATCCATTCTAATTCATTCGCACGAATGTATCCATTCTAATCCATTCGCACGATCCATTCTAATTCATTCGTACGATCTATTCTAATTCATTCGTCCGATCCATTCTAATTCATTCGCACGAATGTATCCATTCTAATTCATTCGTACGATCCATTCTAATTCATTCGTACGATCCATTCTAATTAATTTGTATGATCCATTCTAATTCATTCGTACGATCCATTCTAATTCATTCGTACGAATCCATACTAATTCATTCATACAATCTATTCTATTTCATTCGTACGATCCATTCTCACTCATTCGTATGATCCATTCAAATTCATTCGGACGAATGTATCCATTCTAATTTATTCGTACGATCCATTCTAATTCATTCGTACGATCCATTCTAATTCATTCGCTCGAATGTATCCATTCCAATCCATTCGTACGATCCATTCTAATCCATTCGTAGGATCCATTCTAATTCATTCGCATGAATGTAACCATTCTAATTCATTCATTTGATCCATTCTAATTCATTCGTACGATCCATTCTAATTCATTCATTTGATCCATTCTAATTCATTCGTACGATCCATTCTAATTCATTAGCACGATCAATGCTAATTCATTCGTTCGATCAATTCTAATTCATTAGCACGATCCATTCTAATTCATTCGTACGATCCATTCTAATTCATTCGCACGATCCATTCTAATTCATTCATAGGATCCATTCTAATTTATTCATACGATCTATTCTAATTCTTTTGCACGAATGTATCCATTCTAATTCATTCGCACGAATGTATCCATTCTAATTCATTCGTACGAATGAATTAGAATGGATCGTACGAATGAATTAGAATAGATCGTACGAATGAATTAGAATGGATCGTACGAAAGAATTAGAATGGATCGTACGAATGAATTAGAATGGATATATTCGTGCAAATGAATTAGAATGGATCGTATGAATGTATTAGAATGGATCGTATGAGTAAATTAGAATGGATCGTACGAATAAATTAGAATGGATTGTATGAATGAATTAGAATGGATCGTACGAATGAATTAGAATGGATCATACGAATTAATTAGAATGGATCATACGAATGAATTAGAATGGATCGTACGAATGAATTAGAATGGATCGTACGAATGAATTAGAATGGATACATTCGTGCGATCCATTCTAATTCATTCGCACAATCCATTCTATTTCATTCGTACGATCCATTCTTACTCATTGGTACGATCCATTCTAATTCATTCGCACGAATGTATCCATTCTAATTCATTCGTACGAATCCATTCTAATTCATTCGCACGATCTATTCTAATTCATTCACATGAATGTAACCATTCTAATTCATTCGTACGATCCATTCTAATTTATTCGTACGATCCATTCTAATTCTTTCACACGATCCATTCTAATTCATTCACACGAATGTATCCATTCGTACGAATGAATTAGAATAGATTGCGAATGAATTAGAATGGATCGTACGAATGAATTAGAATGAATCGTATGAATGAATTAGAATGGATCGTACGAATGAATTAGAATGGATTGTGCGAATGAATTCAAATGGATCGTACGATCCATTCTAATTCATTCGCACGATCCATTCTAATTCATTTATACGATCCATTCTAATTCATTCATACGATCCATTCTAATTCATTCGTACGATCCATTCTAATTCATTCGCACAAATGTATCCATTCTAATTCATTCGTACGATCTATTCTAATTCATTCGCACGATACATTCTAATTCATTCGTACGATCCATTCTAATTCATTCGCACGATCTGTTCTTATTCATTCGCACAATCTATTCTAATTCATTCGCACGAATGTATCCATTCTAATTCATTCGTACGATCCATTCTAATTCATTCGTACGATCCATTCTAATTCATTCGTATGATCCATTCTAATTAATTTGTATGATCCATTCTAATTCATTCGTACGATCCATTCTAATTCATTCGTACGATCCATTCTAATTCATTCGTACGATCCATTCTAATCCATTCTAGTTCATTCGTACGATCCATTCTAATTCCTTCGTACGATCCATTCTAATTCATTCATACGATCTATTCTAATTCATTGTATCCGTTCTAATTCATTCGTACGATCCATTCTAATTCATTCGTACGATCCATTCTAATTCATTCGTAAGATCCATTCTAATTCATTCGTACGATCCATTCTAATTCATTCGTACGATCCATTCTAATTCATTCGCACGAATGTATCCATTCTAGTTCATTCGTACGATCCATTCTAATTCATTCGTACGATCCATTCTAATTCATTCGCACGATCCATTCTAATTCAATCGTACGATCCATTCTAATTCATTCATACGATCCATTCTAATTCATTCGTACGATCCATTCTAATTCATTCGCACAAATGTATCCATTCTAATTCATTCGTACGATCCATTCTAATTCATTCGCACGATCCATTCTAATTCATTCGTACGATCCATTCTAATTCATTCGCACGATCTGTTCTTATTCATTCGCACAATCCATTCTAATTCATTCGCACGAATGTATCCATTCTAATTCATTCGTACGATCCATTCTAATTCATTCGTACGATCCATTCTAATTCATTCGTATGATCCATTCTAATTCATTCGTACGATCCATTCTAATTCATTCGTACGATCAATTCTAATTCATTCGTACGATCCATTCTAGTTCATTCGTACGATCCATTCTAATTCCTTCGTACGATCCATTCTAATTCATTCGTACGATCCATTCTAATTCATTCGTATGATCCATTCTAATTAATTCGTATGATCCATTCTAATTCATTCGTACGAATGTATCCATTCTAGTTCATTTGTACGAATGAAATAGAATAGATTGTACGAATGAATTAGAATGGATTAGAATGAATTAGAATGGATCGTGTGAAAGAATTAGAATGGATCGTACAAATGAATTAGAATGGATTAGAATGGATCGTGCGAATGAATTAGAATGGATCATACGAATGAATTAGAATGGATCGTACAAATAAATTAGAATGGATCATATGAATGAATAAGAATGGATCGTACGAATGAATTAGAATGGATCGTGCGAACGAATTAGCATGAATCGTACGAATGTACTAGAATGGATCGTACGAATAAATTATAATGAATCGTACAATTCATTTTAATTCATTCGTACGATCCATTCTAATTCATTCGCACGAATGTATCCATTCTAGTTCATTCGTACGATCCATTCTAGTTCATTCGTACGATCCATTCTAATTCATTCGTACGATCCATTCTAATTCATTCGTATGATCCATTCTAATTAATTCGTATGATCCATTCTAATTTATTCGTACGATCCATTCTAATTCATTCCTACAATCCATTCTAATTCATTCGCACGAATGTATCCATTCTAATTAATTCGTACGATCCATTCTAATTCATTCGTATGATCCATTCTTATTCATTCGCACGATCCAGTCTAATGAATTCGCACGATCCATTCTAATTCATTCACATGAATGTATCCATTCTAATTCATTCATACGATCCATTCTAATTCATTCGTACGATCCATTCTAATTCATTCGCACAAATGTATCCATTCTAATTCATTCGTACGATCCATTCTAATTCATTCGTACGATCAGTTCTAATTCATTCATATGATCCATTCTAATTCATTCGTACGATCCATTCTAATTCACTCATACGATCCATTCTAATACATTCATACGATCCATTCTAATTCATTTGCACGAATATATCCATTCTATTTCATTCGTACGATCCATTCTAATTCCTTCGTACGATCCATTCTAATTCATTCGTACGATCTATTCTAATTCATCCGTACGATCTATTCTAATTCATTCGCACGAATGTATCCATTCTAATTCATTCGTACGATCCATTCTAATTCATTCGCACGATCCATTCTAATTCATTCGTACGATCCATTCTAATTCTTTCACACGATCCATTCTAATTCATTCGTACGATCCATTCTAATTCATTCGCACGATCCATTCTAATTCATTCGTACGATCCATTCTAATTCATTCGCACGATCTGTTCTTATTCATTCGCACAATCCATTCTAATTCATTTGCACGAATGTATCCATTCTAATTCATTCGTACGATCCATTCTAATTCATTCGTACGATCCATTCTAATTCATTCGTATGATCAATTCTAATTCACTCATACGATCCATTCTAATCATTCCAATTCATTCGTACGATCCATTCTTATTCATTCATACGATCCATTCTAATTCATTCGCACAATCCATTCTAATTCATTCGTACAATCCATTCTAATTCATTCGTATGATCCATTCTAACTCATTCGGTGGATCCATTCTAATTCATTCGTACGATCCATTCTAATTCATTCCCACGATCCATTCTAATTTGTTTGTACGATCCATTCTAATTCATTCGTACGATCTATTCTAATTCATTCGCACGAATGTAAGCATTCTAATTCATTCGTACGATTCATTCTAATTCATTCGTATGAGCTATTCTAATTCATTCGTACGATCCATTCTAATTCATTCGTACGATCCATTGTAATTCATTCATACAATCCATTTAGATTCATTCGCACAAATGTATCCATTAGAATGGATCGTACGAATGAATGGATCTTACGAATGAATTAGAATGGATCGTACGAATGAATTAGAATGCATCGTACGAATGAATTAGAATGCATACATTCGTGCGAATGAATTAGAATGGATCGAACGAATGAATTAGAATGGATCGGACGAATGAATTAGAATTGATCGTACGAATGAATTAGAATGGATCGTACGAATAAATTAGAATGGATACATTCGTCCGAATGAATTAGAATGGATCATACGAATGAGTAAGAATGGATCGTACGAATAAAACAGAATAGATTGTACGAATGAATTAGAATGGATCCAACGAATGAATTAGAATGGATCGTGTGAAAGAATTAGAATGGATTGTATGAATGAATTAGAATGGATCGTATGAATGAATTAGAATGGATCGTGCGAATGAATTCGAATGGATCGTACAAATTCATTCTAATTCATTCATACAATCCATTCTAATTCTTTCACACGATCTATTCTAATTCATTCGTAGGATCCATTCTAATTCATTCGTACAATCTATTCTATTTCATTCGTACGATCCATTCTTACTCATTCGTATGATCCATTCTAATTCATTCGGACGAATGTATCCATTCTAATTTATTCATACGATCCATTCTAATTCATTCGTACGATCCATTCTAATTCATTCGTACGATCCATTCTAATTCATTCTCCCAATCCATTCTAATTCATTCGCACGAATATATCCATTCTAATTCATTCATACGGTCCATTCTAATTCATTCGCACAATCAATTCTATTTCATTCGTACGATCCATTCTTACTCATTCGTATGATCCATTATGGATACATTCGTGCGAATGAATTAGAATGGATCATACGAATGAGTAAGAATGGATCGTACGAATGAAATAGAATGGATTGTGCGAATGAATTAGAATGGATCGTACGAATGAATTAGAATGGATCGTGTGAAAGAATTAGAATGGATTGTATGAATGAATTAGAATTGATCGTATGAATGAATTAGAATGGATCGTACGAATGAATTAGAATGGATCGTACGAATGAACTAGAATGGATACATTCGTGCGAATGAATTAGAATGGATCGTACGAATGAATTAGAATGGATCGTACGAATGAATTAGAATGGATCATACGAATGAATTAGAATGGATCGTACGAATGCACGATCCATGCGAATGAATTAGAATAGATCGTACGAATGAACTAAAATGGATACATTCCTGCGAATGAATTTGAATGGATCGTACAAATGAATTAGAATGGATCGTATGAATGACTTAGAATGGATTGTACGAATGAATTAGAATGGATCGTACGAATGAATTAGAATGGATCGTACGAATGAATTAGAATGGATACATTCGTGCGAATGAATTAGAATGGATACATTCGTGCGAAAGAATTAGAATAGTTCGTATGAATGAATTAGAATGTATCCTATGAATGAATTAGAATGGATCGTGCGAATGAATTAGAATGGATCGTACGAATGAACTAGAATGGATCGTGCTAATGAATTAGAATTGATCGAACGAATGAATTAGAATGGATACATTCGTGCGAATGAATTAGAATGGATCGGACGAATGAATTAGAATGGATCGTACGAATGAGTAAGAATGGATCGTACGAATGAAATAGAACAGATCGTACGAATGAATTAGAATGGATCGTACGAAGGAATTAGAATGGATCGTACGAATGAATTAGAATGGATATATTCGTGCAAATGAATTAGAATGGATCGTATGAATGTATTAGAATGGATCGTATGAGTGAATTAGAATGGATCGTACGAATGAATTAGAATGGATCGTATGAATGAATTAGAATGGATACATTCGTGTGAATGAATTAGAATGGATCGTATGAACGAATTAGAATAGATTTTGTGAATGAATTAGAACTGATCGTACGAATGAATTAGAATGGATACATTCGTGTGAATGAATTAGAATGGATTGTATGAATGAATTAGAATGGATCGTATGAATTAATTAGAATGGATCGTACGAATGAATTAGAATGGATCGTGCGAATGAATAAGAATGGATCGTACGAATGAATTAGAATGGATACATTTGTGCGAATGAATTAGAATGGATCGTACGAATGACTTAGAATGGATCGTACGAATGAATTAGAATGGATCGTACGAATGAATTAGAATGGATCGTGCGAATGAATTAGAATGGATCGTACGAATGAATTAGAATGGATCGTACGAATGAACTAGAATGGATACATTCATGCGAATGAATTAGAATTGATCATACAAATGAATTAGAATGGATCGTATGAATGAATTAGAATGGATCTTACGAATGAATTAGAATGGATCGTACGAATGAATTAGAATGGATCGTACGAATGAATTAGAATGGATACATTCGTGCGAATGAATTAGAATGGATCGGACGAATGAATTAGAATGGATCGTACGAATGAATTAGAATGAATCGTACGAATGAATTAGAATGGATCTCGTATGAATAAATTAGAATGGATACATTCGTCCGAATGAATTAGAATGGATCATACGAAGGAGTAAGAATGGATCGTACGAATGAAATAGAATAGATTGTATGAATAAATTAGAATGGATCCTACAAATGAATTAGAATGGATCGTGTGAAAGAATTAGAATGGATTGTATGAATGAATTAGAATGGATCGTATGAATGAATTAGAATGGATCGTGCGAATGAATTCGAATCGATCGTACGAATTCATTCTAATTCATTCATACAATCCATTCTAATTCTTTCACACGATCTATTCTAATTCATTCGTAGGATCCATTCTAATTCATTCGTACAATCTATTCTATTTCATTCGTACGATCCATTCTTACTCATTCGTATGATCCATTCTAATACATTCGGACGAATGTATCCATTCTAATTTTTTCGTACGATCCATTCTAATTCATTCGTACGATCCATTCTAATTCATTCGTCCGATCCATTCTAATTCATTCTCACGAATGTATCCATTCTAATTCATTCGTACGGTCCATTCTAATTCATTCGCACAATCCATTCTATTTCGTTCGTACGATCCATTCTTACTCATTCGTATGATCCATTATGGATACATTCGTGCGAATGAATTAGAATGGATCATACGAATGAGTAAGAATGGATCGTACGAATGAAATAGAATGGATTGTGCAAATGAATTAGAATGGATCGTACGAATGAATTAGAATGGATCGTGTGAAAGAATTAGAATGGATTGTATGAATGAATTAGAATAGATCGTATGAATGAATTAGAATGGATCGTACGAATGAATTAGAATGGATCGTACGAATGAACTAGAATGGATACATTCGTGCGAATGAATTAGAATGGATCGTACGAATGAATTAGAATGGATCGTACGAATGAATTAGAATGGATCTTACGAATGAATTAGAATGGATCATACGAATGCACGATCCATGCGAATGAATTAGAATAGATCGTACGAATGAACTAGAATGGATACATTCGTGCGAATGAATTAGAATGGATCGTACGAATGAATTAGAATGGATCGTACGAATGAATTAGAATGGATCGTACGAATGAATTAGAATGGATCTTACGAATGAATTAGAATGGATCGTACGAATGAATTAGAATGGATCGTACGAATAAATTAGAATGGATACATTCGTGCGAATAAATTAGAATGGATCGGATGAATGAATTAGAATGGATCGTACCAATGAATTAGAATGGATCGTACGAATAAATTAGAATGGATACATTCGTCCGAATGAATTAGAATGGATCATACGAATGAGTAAGAATGGATCGTACGAATGAAATAGAATAGATTGTACGAATGAATTAGAATGGATTCGTACGAATAAATTAGAATGGATACATTCGTGCGAATGAATTAGAATGGATCGTACCAATGAGTAAGAATGGATCGTACGAATGAAATAGAATGGATTGTGCGAATGAATTAGAATGGATCATACGAATGAATTAGAATGGATCGTACGAATTAATTAGAATGGATACATTCGTGCGAATGAATTAGAATGGATTGTATGAATGAATTAGAATGGATCGTACGAATGAATTAGAATGGATCATACGAATTAATTAGAATGGATCATACGAATGAATTAGACAGGATCGTATGAATGAATTAGAATGGATCGTACGAATGAATTAGAATGGATACATTCGTGCGAATGAATTAGAATGGATTGTGCGAATGAATAAGAACAGATCGTGCGAATGAATTAGAATGGATGGTATGAATGAATTAGAATGGATCATGCGAATGAATTAGAATGGTTCGTACGAATGAATTAGAATGGATACATTTGTGCGAATGAATTAGAATGGATCGAATGAATGTATTAGAATGGATCGTATGAGTGAATTAGAATGGATCGTACGAATGAATTAGAATGGATCGTATGAATGAATTAGAATGGATCGTACGAATGAATTAGAATGGATCGTACAAATGAATTAGAATGGATCGTACGAATGAAATAGAATAGATTGTACGAATGAATTAGAATGGATCCTACGAATGAATTAGAATAGATCGTGTGAAAGAATTAGAATGGATTGTATGAATGAATTAGAATGAATTCGTACGATCCATTCGAATTCATTCGCACGATCCGTTCTAATTCATTCATACGAACCATTCTAATTCATTCATACAATCCATTCTAATTCTTTCACACGATCCATTCTAATTCATTCGTAGGATCCATTCTAATTCATTCGTACAATCTATTCTATTTCATTCGTACGATCCATTCTTACTCATTCGTATGATCCATTCTAATTCATTCGGACGAATGTATCGATTCTAATTTATTCGTACGATCCATTCTAATTCATTCGTACGATCCATTCTAATTCATTCGTACGATCCATTCTAATTCATTCGTCCGATCCATTCTAATTCATTCGCACGAATGTATCCAATCTAATTCATTCGTACGATCCATTCTAATTCATTCGTACGATCCATTCTAATTCATTCGTAAGATCCATTCTAATTCATTTGTACGATCCATTCTAATTCATTCGTACGATCCATTCTAATTCATTTGTAAGATCCATTCTAATTCATTCGTACGATCCATTCTAATTCATTCGCACGAATGTATCCATTCTAGTTCATTTGTACGATCCATTCTAATTCATTCGTACGATCCATTCTAATTCATTCGCATGATCCATTCTAATTTATTCGTACGATCCATTCTAATTCATTCATACGATCCATTCTAATTCATTCGTACGATCCATTCTAATTCATTCGCACAAATGTATCCATTCTAAATCATTCGTACGATCCATTCTAATTCATTCGCACGATCCATTCTAATTCATTCGTACGATCCATTCTAATTCTTTCACACGATCCATTCTAATTCATTCGTACGATCCATTCTAATTCATTCATACTATCCATTCTAATTCATTCATACAATGCATTCTAATTCTTTCACACGATCCATTCTAAATCATTCGTACGATCCATTCTATTTCATTCGTACGATCCATTCTAATTCATTCGTATGATCCATTCTAATTAATTCGTATGATCCATTCTAATTCATTCGTACGATCCATTCTAATTCATTCGTACGATCCATTCTAATTCATTCGTACGATCCATTCTAATCCATTCTAGTTCATTCGTACGATCCATTCTAATTCCTTCGTACGATCCATTCTAATTCATTCGTACGATCTATTCTAATTCATTCATACTATCCATTCTAATTCATTCATACAATGCATTCTAATTCTTTCACACGATCTATTCTAAATCATTCGTACGATCCATTCTATTTCATTCGTACGATCCATTCTAATTCATTCGTATGATCCATTCTAATTAATTCGTATGATCCATTCTAATTCATTCGTACGATCCATTCTAATTCATTCGTACGATCCATTCTAATTCATTCGTACGATCCATTCTAATCTATTCTAGTTCATTCGTACGATCCATTCTAATTCCTTCGTACGATCCATTCTAATTCATTCGTACGATCTATTCTAATTCATTGTATCCATTCTAATTCATTCGTACGATCCATTCTAATTCATTCGTACGATCCATTCTAATTCATTCGTAAGATCCATTCTAATTCATTCGTACGATCCATTCAAATTCATTCGTACGATCCATTCTAATTCATTCGCACGAATGTATCCATTCTAGTTCATTCGTACGATCCATTCTAATTCATTCGTACGATCCATTCTAATTCATTCGCACGATCCATTCTAATTCATTCGTACGATCCATTCTAATTCATTCGTACGATCCATTCTAATTCATTCGTACGATCCATTCTAATTCATTTGCACAAATGTATCCATTCTAATTCATTCGTACGATCCATTCTAATTCATTCGCACGATCCATTCTAATTCATTCGTACGATCCATTCTAATTCATTCGCACGATCTGTTCTTATTCATTCGCACAATCCATTCTAATTCATTAGCACGAATGTATCCATTCTAATTCATTCGTACGATCCATTCTAATTCATTCGTACGATCCATTCTAATTCATTCGTACGATCCATTCTAATTCATTCGTACGATCCATTCTAATTCATTCGTACGATCCATTCTAATTCATTCGTATGATCCATTCTAATTAATTCGTATGATCCATTTTAATTCATTCGTACGAATGTATCCATTCTAGTTCATTTGTACGAATGAAATAGAATAGATTGTACGAATGAATTAGAATGGATTAGAATGAATTAGAATGGATCGTGTGAAAGAATTAGAATGGATCGTACAAATGAATTAGAATGGATTAGAATGGATCGTGCGAATGAATTAGAATGGATCGTACGAATGAATTAGAATGGATCGTACGAATGAATTAGAATGGATCATATGAATGAATAAGAATGGATCGTACGAATGAATTAGAATGGATCGTGCGAATGAATTAGCATGAATCGTACGAATGTATTAGAATGGATCGTACGAATAAATTAGAATGAATCGTTCGATTCATTCTAATTCATTCGTACGATCCATTCTAATTCATTCGCACGAATGTATCCATTCTAGTTCATTCGTACGACCCATTCTAGTTCATTCGTACGATCCATTCTAATTCATTCGTACGATCCATTCTAATTCATTCGTATGATCCATTCTAATTAATTCGTATGATCCATTCTAATTTATTCGTACGATCCATTCTAATTCATTCCTACAATCCATTCTAATTCATTCGCACGAATGTATCCATTCTAATTAATTCGTACGATCCATTCTAATCCATTCGTATGATCCATTCTTATTCATTCGCACGATCCAGTCTAATGGATTCGCACGATCCATTCTAATTAATTCGCATGAATGTATCCATTCTAATTCATTCATACGATCTATTCTAATTCATTCGTACGATCCATTCTAATTCATTCGCACAAATGTATCCATTCCAATTCATTCGTACGATCCATTCTAATTCATTCGTACGATCAGTTCTAATTCATTCATATGATCCATTCTAATTCATTCGTACGATCCATTCTAATTCACTCATTCGATCCATTCTAATACATTCATACGATCCATTCTAATTCATTTGCACGAATATATCCATTCTATTTCATTCGTACGATCCATTCTAATTCCTTCGTACGATCCATTCTAATTCATTCGTACGATCTATTCTAATTCATTCGTACGAACCATTCTAATTCATCCGTACGATCTATTCTAATTCATTCGCACGAATGTATCCATTCTAATTCATTCGTACGATCCATTCTAATTCATTCGCACGATCCATTCTAATTCATTCGTACGATCCATTCTAATTCTTTCCCACGATCCATTCTAATTCATTCGTACGATCCATTCTAATTCATTCGCACGATCCATTCTAATTCATTCGTACGATCCATTCTAATTCATTCGCACGATCTGTTCTTATTCATTCGCACAATCCATTCTAATTCATTTGCACGAATGTATCCATTCTAATTCATTCGTACGATCCATTCTAATTCATTCGTACGATCCATTCTAATTCATTCGTATGATCCATTCTAATTCACTCATACGATCCATTCTAATCATTCCAATTCATTCGTACGATCCATTCTTATTCATTCATACGATCCATTCTAATTCATTCGCACAATCCATTCTAATTCATTCGTACAATCCATTCTAATTCATTCGTATGATCCATTCTAACTCATTCGGTGGATCCATTCTAATTCATTCGTACGATCCATTCTAATTCATTCCCACGATCCATTCTAATTTGTTTGTACGATCCATTCTAATTCATTCGTACGATCTATTCTAATTCATTCGCATGAATGTAACCATTCTAATTCATTCGTACGATTCATTCTAATTCATTCGTATGAGCTATTCTAATTCATTCGTACGATCCATTCTAATTCATTCGTACGATCCATTGTAATTCATTCATACAATCCATTTAGATTCATTCGCACAAATGTATCCATTAGAATGGATCGTACGAATGAATGGATCTTACGAATGAATTAGAATGGATCGTACGAATGAATTAGAATGCATCGTACGAATGAATTATAATGCATACATTCGTGCGAATGAATTAGAATGGATCGGACGAATGAATTAGAATGGATCGGACGAATGAATTAGAATTGATCGTACGAATGAATTAGAATGGATCGTACGAATAAATTAGAATGGATACATTCGTCCGAATGAATTAGAATGGATCATACGAATGAGTAATAATGGATCGTACGAATAAAATAGAATAGATTGTACGAATGAATTAGAATGGATCCAACGAATGAATTAGAATGGATCGTGTGAAAGAATTAGAATGGATTGTATGAATGAATTAGAATGGATCGTATGAATGAATTAGAATGGATTGTGCGAATGAATTCGAATGGATCGTACAAATTCATTCTAATTCATTCATACAATCCATTCTAATTCTTTCACACGATCTATTCTAATTCATTCGTAGGATCCATTCTAATTCATTCGTACAATCTATTCTATTTCATTCGTACGATCCATTCTTACTCATTCGTATGATCCATTCTAATTCATTTGGACGAATGTATCCATTGTAATTTATTCATACGATCCATTCTAATTCATTCGTACGATCCATTCTAATTCATTCGTACGATCCATTCTAATTCATTCTCCCGATCCATTCTAATTCATTCGCACGAATGTATCCATTCTAATTCATTCATACGGTCCATTCTAATTCATTCGCACAATCCATTCTATTTCATTCGTACGATCCATTCTTACTCATTCGTATGATCCATTATGGATACATTCGTGCGAATGAATTAGAATGGATCATACGAATGAGTAAGAATGGATCGTACGAATGAAATAGAATGGATTGTGAGAATGAATTAGAATGGATCGTACGAATGAATTAGAATGGATCGTGTGAAAGAATTAGAATGGATTGTATGAATGAATTAGAATTGATCGTATGAATGAATTAGAATGGATCGTACGAATGAATTAGAATGGATCGTACGAATGAACTAGAATGGATACATTCGTGCGAATGAATTAGAATGGATCGTACGAATGAATTAGAATGGATCGTACGAATGAATTAGAATGGATCTTACGAATGAATTAGAATGGATCGTACGAATGCACGATCCATGCGAATGAATTAGAATAGATCGTACGAATGAACTAAAATGGATACATTCTTGCGAATGAATTTGAATGGATCGTACGAATGAATTAGAATGGATCGTATGAATGACTTAGAATGGATTGTACGAATGAATTAGAATGGATCGTACGAATGAATTAGAATGGATCGTACGAATGAATTAGAATGGATACATTCGTGCGAATGAATTAGAATGGATACATTCGTGCGAAAGAATTAGAATAGTTTGTATGAATGAATTAGAATGGATCCTATGAATGAATTAGAATGGATCGTTCGAATGAATTAGAATGGATCGTACGAATGAATTAGAATGGATCGTGCTAATGAATTAGAATTGATCGAACGAATGAATTAGAATGGATACATTCGTGCGAATGAATTAGAATGGATCGGACAAATGAATTAGAATGGATCGTACGAATGAGTAAGAATGGATCGTACGAATGAAATAGAATAGATCGTACGAATGAATTAGAATGGATCGTACGAAGGAATTAGAATGGATCGTACGAATGAATTAGAATGGATATATTCGTGCAAATGAATTAGAATGGATCGTATGAATGTATTAGAATGGATCGTATGAGTGAATTAGAATGGATCGTACGAATGAATTAGAATGGATCGTATGAATGAATTAGAATGGATACATTCGTGTGAATGAATTAGAATGGATCGTATGAACGAATTAGAATAGATTTTGTGAATGAATTAGAACTGATCGTACGAATGAATTAGAATGGATACATTCGTGCGAATGAATTAGAATGGATTGTATGAATGAATTAGAATGGATCGTATGAATTAATTAGAATAGATCGTACGAATGAATTAGAATGGATCATGCGAATGAATAAGAATGGATCGTACGAATGAATTAGAATGGATACATTTGTGCGAATGAATTAGAATGGATCGTACGAATGACTTAGAATGGATCGTACGAATGAATTAGAATGGATCGTACGAATGAATTAGAATGGATCGTGCGAATGAATTAGAATGGATCGTACGAATGAATTAGAATGGATCGTACGAATGAACTAGAATGGATATATTCGTGCGAATGAATTAGAATGGATCGTACAAATGAATTAGAATGGATCATACGAATGAATTAGAATGGATCTTACGAATGAATTAGAATGGATCGTACGAATGAATTAGAATGGATCGTACGAATGAATTAGAATGGATACATTCGTGCGAATGAATTAGAATGGATCGGACGAATGAATTAGAATGGATCGTACGAATGAATTAGAATGAATCGTACGAATGAATTAGAATGGATCTCGTATGAATAAATTAGAATGGATACATTCGTCCGAATGAATTAGAATGGATCATACGAAGGATTAGGAATGGATCGTACGAATGAAATAGAATAGATTGTATGAATAAATTAGAATGGATACTACGAATGAATTAGAATGGTTCATGTGAAAGAACTAGAATGGATTGTATGAATGAATTAGAATGGATCGTATGAATGAATTAGAATGGATCGTGCGAATGAATTCGAATGGATCGTACGAATTCATTCTAATTCATTCATACAATCCATTCTAATTCTTTCACACGATCTATTCTAATTCATTCGTAGGATCCATTCTAATTCATTCGTACAATCTATTCTATTTCATTCGTACGATCCATTCTTACTCATTCGTATGATCCATTCTAATTCATTCGGACGAATGTATCCATTCTAATTTTTTCGTACGATCCATTCTAATTCATTCGTACGATCCACTCTAATTCATTCGTCCGATCCATTCTAATTCATTCTCACGAATGTATTCATTCTAATTCATTCGTACGGTCCATTCTAATTCATTCGCACAATCCATTCTATTTCATTCGTACGATCCATTCTTACTCATTCGTATGATCCATTATGGATACATTCGTGCGAATGAATTAGAATGGATCATACGAATGAGTAAGAATGGATCGTACGAATGAATTAGAATGGATACATTCGTGCGAATGAATTAGAATGGATCGGACGAATGAATTAGAATGGATCGTACCAATGAATTAGAATGGATCGAACGAATAAATTAGAATGGATACATTCGTCCGAATGAATTAGAATGGATCATACGAATGAGTAAGAATGGATCGTACGAATGAAATAGAATAGATTGTACGAATGAATTAGAATGGATTCGTACGAATAAATTAGAATGGATACATTCGTGCGAATGAATTAGAATGGATCGTACCAATGAGTAAGAATGGATCGTACGAATGAAATAGAATGGATTGTGCGAATGAATTAGAATGGATCATACGAATGAATTAGAATGGATCGTACAAATTAATTAGAATGGATACATTCGCACGAATGAATTAGAATGGATTGTATGAATGAAATAGAATGGATCGTACGAATGAATTAGAATGGATCATACGAATTAATTAGAATGGATCATACGAATGAATTAGACAGGATCGTATGAATGAATTAGAATGGATCGTACGAATGAATTAGAATGGATACATTCGTGCGAATGAATTAGAATGGATCGTGCGAATGAATTAGAATGGATGGTACGAATGAATTAGAATGGATCGTGCGAATGAATTAGAATGGTTCATACGAATGAATTAGAATGGATACATTTGTGCGAATGAATTAGAATGGATCGAATGAATGTATTAGAATGGATCGTATGAGTGAATTAGAATGGATCGTACGAATGAATTAGAATGGATCGTATGAATGAATTAGAATGGATCGTACGAATGAATTAGAATGGATCGTACGAATAAATTAGAATGGATCGTACGAATGAAATAGAATAGATTGTACGAATGAATTAGAATGGATCCTATGAATGAATTAGAATAGATCGTGTGAAAGAATTAGAATGGATTGTATGAATGAATTAGAATGAATTCGTACGATCCATTCGAATTCATTCGCACGATCCATTCTAATTCATTCATACGAACCATTCTAATTCATTCATACAATCCATTCTAATTCTTTCACACGATCCATTCTAATTCATTCGTAGGATCCATTCTAATTTATTCGTAGAATCTATTCTATTTCATTCGTACGATCCATTCTTACTCATTCGTATCATCCATTCTAATTCATTCGGACGAATGTATCCATTCTAATTTATTCGTACGATCCATTCTAATTCATTCGTACGATCCATTCTAATTCATTCGTACGATCCATTCTAATTCATTTGTCCGATCCATTCTAATTCATTCGCACGAATGTATCCATTCTAATTCATTCGTACGATCCATTCTAATTCATTCGTACGATCCATTCTAATTCATTCGTAAGATCCATTCTAATTCATTCGTACGATCCATTCTAATTCATTCGTACGATCCATTCTAATTCATTTGTAAGATCCATTCTAATTCATTCGTACGATCCATTCTAATTCATTCGTACGATCCATTCTAATTCATTCGCACGAATGTATCCATTCTAGTTTATTTGTACGATCCATTCTAATTCATTCGTACGATCCATTCTAATTCATTCGCACGATCCATTCTAATTCATTCGTACGATCCATTCTAATTCATTCATACGATCCATTCTAATTCATTCGTACGATCCATTCTAATTCATTCGCACAAATGTATCCATTCTAAATCATTCGTACGATCCATTCTAATTCATTCGCACGATCCATTCTAATTCATTCGTACGATCCATTCTAATTCTTTCACACGATCCATTCTAATTCATTCGTACGATCCATTCTAATTCATTCATACTATCCATTCTAATTCATTCATACAATGCATTCTAATTCTTTCACACAATCCATTCTAAATCATTCGTACGATCCATTCTAATTCATTCTTACAATCCATTCTATTTCATTTGTACGATCCATTCTTACTCATTCGTATGATCCATTCTAATTCATTCGTACGATCCATTCTAATTCATTTGTACGATCGATTCTAATTCATTCGTACAATCCATTCTATTTCATTCGTACGATCCATTCTTACTCATTCGGATGATCCATTCTAATTCTTTCGCACGAATGTATCCATTCTAATTCATTCATACAATCCATTCTAATTCATTCAGTTCGATCCATTCTAATTCATTCGTACGTTCGTACGAATGAATTAGAATGGATCGTATGAATGAATTAGAATAGATTGTGCGAATGAATTAGAATGGATCGTACGAATGAATTAGAATGGATCGTACGAATGAATTGGAATGGATCATACGAATGAGTAAGAATGGATCGTACGAATGAATTAGAATGGATCGTACGAATGAATTAGAATGGATCGTACGAATAAATTAGAATGGATACATTCGTCCGAATGAATTAGAATGGATCATACGAATGAGTAAGAATGGATCGTACGAATGAAATAGAATAGATTGTACGAATGAATTAGAATGGATCCTACGAATGAATTAGAATGGATCGTGTGAAAGAATTAAAATGGATCGTACAAATGAATTAGAATGGATTGTACGAATGAATTAGAATGGATCATACGAATGAGTAAGAATGGATCGTAGAAATGAAATAGAATGGATTGTACGAATGAATTAGAATGGATCGTACGAATGAATTAGAATGGATCGTGTGAAAGAATTAGAATGCATTGTATGAATGAATTAGAATGGATCGTATGAATAATTAGAATGGATCGTGCGAATGAATTCGAATGGATCACATGATCCATTCGAATAGAATGGATCGTATGAATGAATTAGAATGGATCGGGCGAATGAATTAGAATGGATTGTATGAATGAATTAGAATTGATCGTATGAATGAATTAGAATGGATCGTACGAATGAATTAGAATGGATCGTACGAATGAACTAGAATGGATACATTCGTGCGAATGAATTAGAATGGATCGTACGAATGAATTAGAATGGATCGTACGAATGAATTAGAATGGATCTTACGAATGAATTAGAATGGATCGTACGAATGCACGATCCATGCGAATGAATTAGAATAGATCGTACGAATGAACTAAAATGGATACAATCCTGCGAATGAATTTGAATGGATCGTACGAATGAATTAGAATGGATCGTATGAATGACTTAGAATGGATTGTACGAATGAATTAGAATGGATCGTATGAATGAATTAGAATGGATCGTACGAATGAATTAGAATGGATACATTCGTGCGAATGAATTAGAATGGATACATTCGTGCGAAAGAATTAGAATAGTTCGTATGAATGAATTAGAATGGATCCTATGAATGAATTAGAATGGATCGTGCGAATGAATTAGAATGGATCGTACGAATGAATTAGAATGGATCGTGCTAATGAATTAGAATTGATCGAACGAATGAATTAGAATGGATACATTCGTGCGAATGAATTAGAATGGATCGGACGAATGAATTAGAATGGATCGTACGAATGAGTAAGAATGGATCGTACGAATGAAATAGAATAGATCGTACGAATGAATTAGAATGGATCGTACGAAGGAATTAGGATGGATCGTACGAATGAATTAGAATGGATATATTCGTGCAAATGAATTAGAGTGGATCGTATGAATGTATTAGAATGGATCGTATGAGTGAATTAGAATGGATCGTACGAATGAATTAGAATGGATCGTATGAATGAATTAGAATGGATACATTCGTGTGAATGAATTAGAATGGATCGTATGAACGAATTAGAATAGATTTTGTGAATGAATTAGAACTGATCGTACGAATGAATTAGAATGGATACATTCGTGCGAATGAATTAGAATGGATTGTATGAATGAATTAGAATGGATCGTACGAATTAATTAGAATGGATCATACGAATGAATTAGAATGGATCGTGCGAATGAATTAGAATGGATCGTACGAATGAATTAGAATGGATACATTTGTGCGAATGAATTAGAATGGATCATACGAATGAATTAGAATGGATCGTACGAATGAATTAGAATGGATCGTGCGAATGAATTAGAATGGATCGTACGAATGAATTAGAATGGATCGTACGAATGAACTAGATTGGATACATTCGTGCGAATGAATTAGAATGGATCGTACAAATGAATTAGAATGGATCGTACGAATGAATTAGAATGGATCTTACGAATGAATTAGAATGGATCGTACGAATGAATTAGAATGGATCGTACGAATGAATTAGAATGGATACATTCGTGCGAATGAATTAGAATGGATCGGACGAATGAATTAGAATGGATCGTACGAATGAATTAGAATGAATCGTACGAATGAATTAGAATGGATCGTATGAATAAATTAGAATGGATACATTCGTCCGAATGAATTAGAATGGATCATACGAAGGAGTAAGAATGGATCGTACGAATGAAATAGAATATATTGTACGAATAAATTAGAATGGATCCTACAAATGAATTAGAATGGATCGTGTGAAAGAATTAGAATGGATTGTATGAATGAATTAGAATGGATCGTATGAATGAATTAGAATGGATCGTGCGAATGAATTCGAATGGATCATACGAATTCATTCTAATTCATTCATACAATCCATTCTAATTCTTTCACACGATCTATTCTATTTCATTCGTAGGATCCATTCTAATTCATTCGTACAATCTATTCTATTTCATTCGTACGATCCATTCTTACTCATTCGTATGATCCATTCTAATTCATTCGGACGAATGTATCCATTCTAATTTATTCGTACGATCCATTCTAATTCATTGGTACGATCCATTCTAATTCATTCGTACGATCCATTCTAATTCATTCGTCCGATCCATTCTAATTCATTCTCACGAATGTATTTATTCTAATTCATTCGTACGGTCCATTCTAATTCATTCGCACAATCCATTCTATTTCATTCGTACGATCCATTCTTACTCATTCGTATGATCCATTATGGATACATTCGTGCGAATGAATTAGAATGGATCATACGAATGAGTAAGAATGGATCGTACGAATGAAATAGAATGGATTGTGCGAATGAATTAGAATGGATCGTACGAATGAATTAGAATGGATCGTGTGAAAGAATTAGAATGGATTGTATGAATGAATTAGAATAGATCGTATGAATGAATTAGAATGGATCGTACGAATGAATTAGAATGGATCGTACGAATGAACTAGAATGGATACATTCGTGCGAATGAATTAGAATGGATCGTACGAATGAATTAGAATGGATCGTACGAATGAATTAGAATGGATCTTACGAATGAATTAGAATGGATCGTTCGAATGCACGATCCATGCGAATGAATTAGAATAGATCGTACGAATGAACTAGAATGGATACATTCGTGCGAATGAATTAGAATGGATCGTACGAATGAATTAGAATGGATCGTACGAATGAATTAGAACGGATCTTACGAATGAATTAGAATGGATCGTACGAATGAATTAGAATGGATCGTACGAATGAATTAGAATGGATACATTCGTGCGAATGAATTAGAATGGATCGGGCGAATGAATTAGAATGGATCGTACGAATGAATTAGAATGGATCGTACGAATGAATTGGAATGGATCGTACGAATAAATTAGAATGGATACATTCGTCCGAATGAATTAGAATGGATCATACGAATGAGTAAGAATGGATCGTACGAATGAAATAGAATAGATTGTACGAATGAATTAGAATGGATTCGTACGAATAAATTAGAATGGATACATTCGTGCGAATGAATTAGAATGGATCGTACCAATGAGTAAGAATGGATCGTACGAAAGAAATAGAATGGATTGTGCGAATGAATTAGAATGGATCATATGAATGAATTAGAATGGATCGTACGAATTAATTAGAATGGATACATTCGCGCGAATGAATTAGAATGGATTGTATGAATGAATTAGAATGGATTGTATGAATGAATTAGAATGGATCATACGAATTAATTAGAATGGATGATACGAATGAATTAGAATGGATCGTATGAATGAATTAGAATGGATCGTACGAATGAATTAGAATGGATACATTCGTGCGAATGAATTAGAATGGATTGTGCGAATGAATAAGAACAGATCGTGCGAATGAATTAGAATGGATGGTACGAATGAATTAGAATGGATCGTGCGAATGAATTAGAATGGTTCGTACGAATGAATTAGAATGGATACATTTGTGTGAATGAATTAGAATGGATCGAATGAATGTATTAGAATGGATCGTATGAGTGAATTAGAATGGATCGTACGAATGAATTAGAATGGATCATATGAATGAATTAGAATGGATCGTACGAATGAATTAGAATGGATCGTACGAATGAATTAGAATGGATCGTACGAATGAAAGAGAATAGATTGTACGAATGAATTAGAATGGATCCTACGAATGAATTAGAATAGATCGTGTGAAATAATTAGAATGGATTGTATGAATGAATTCGTACGATCCATTCGAATTCATTCGCACGATCCATTCTAATTCATTTATACGATCCATTCTAATTCATTCATACAATCCATTCTAATTCTTTCACACGATCCATTCTAATTCATTCGTAGGATCCATTCTAATTCATTCGTACAATCTATTCTATTTCATTCGTACGATCCATTCTTACTCATTCGTATGATCCATTCTAATTCATTCGGACGAATGTATCCATTCTAATTTATTCGTACGATCCATTCTAATTCATTCGTACGATCCATTCTAATTCATTCGTACGATCCATTCTAATTCATTCGTCCGATCCATTCTAATTCATTCGCACGAATGTATCCATTCTAATTCATTCGTACGATCCATTCTAATTCATTCGTACGATCCATTCTAATTCATTCGTAAGATCAATTCTAATTCATTCGTACGTTCCATTCTAATTCATTCGTACGATCCATTCTAATTCATTTGTAAGATCCATTCTAATTCATTCGTACGATCCATTCTAATTCATTCGTACGATCCATTCTAATTCATTCGCACGAATGTATCCATTCTAGTTCATTCGTACGATCCATTCTAATTCATTCGTACGATCCATTCTAATTCATTCGCACGATCCATTCTAATTCATTCGTACGATCCATTCTAATTCATTCATACGATCCATTCTAATTCATTCGTACGATCCATTCTAATTAATTCGCACGATCCATTCTAATTCATTCGTACGATCCATTCTAATTCTTTCACACGATCCATTCTAATTCATTCGTACGATCCATTCTAATTCATTCATACGATCCATTCTAATTCATTCATACAATGCATTCTAATTCTTTCACACGATCCATTCTAAATCATTCGTACGATCCATTCTAATTCATTCGTACAATCCATTCTATTTCATTTGTACGATCCATTCATACTCATTCGTATGATCCATTCTAATTCATTCGTACGATCCATTCTAATTCATTTGTACGATCCATTCTAATTCATTCGTACAATCCATTCTATTTCATTTGTACGATCCATTCTTACTCATTCGTATGATCCATTCTAATTCATTCACACGAATGTATCCATTCTAATTCATTCATTCAATCCATTCTAATTCATTCTGTTCGATCCATTCTAATTCATTTGTACGTTCGAACGAATGAATTAGAATGGATCGTACGAATGAATTAGAATAGATTGTGCGAATGAATTAGAATGAATCGTACGAATGAATTAGAATGGATCGTACAAATGAATTAGAATGGATCATACGAATGAGTAAGAATGGATCGTACGAATGAATTAGAATGGATCGTACGAATGAATTAGAATGGATCGTACGAATAAATTAGAATGGATACATTCGTCCGAATGAATTAGAGTGGATCATACGAATGAGTAAGAATGGATCGTACGAATGAAATAGAATAGATTGTACGAATGAATTAGAATGGATCCTACGAATGAATTAGAATGGATCGTGTGAAAGAATTAAAATGGATCGTACAAATGAATTAGAATGGATTGTACGAATGAATTAGAATGGATCATACAAATGAGTAAGAATGGATCGTACAAATGAAATAGAATGGATTGTACGAATGAATTAGAATGGATCGTATGAATGAATTAGAATGGATCGTGTGAAAGAATTAGAATGCATTGTATGAATGAATTAGAATGGGTCGTATGAATGAATTAGAATGGATCGTGCGAATGAATTCGAATGGATCACATGATCCATTCGAATAGAATGGATCGTATGAATGAATTATAATGGATCGGGCGAATGAATTAGAATGGATTGTAGGAATGAATTAGAATGGATCGTATGAATGAATTAGAATGGATCGTATGAATGAATTAGAATGGATCGTGCGAATGAATTAGAATGGATCGTACGAATGAATTAGAATGGATCGTACGAATGAATTAGAATGGATCATACGAATGAATTAGAATGGATCATACGAATGAGTAAGAATGGATCGTACGAATGAAATAGAATGGATTGTACGAATGAATTAGAATGGATACATTCGTGCGAATGAATTAGAATGGATCGTACGAATGAATTAGAATGGATCGTACAAATGAATTAGAATGGATCGTAAGAATTAATTAGAATGGATCTTACGAATGAATTAGAATGGATCGACGAATGGATTAGAATGGATACATTCGTGCGAATGAATTAGAATGGATTATATGAATGAATTAGAATGGATCGTACGAATGAATTAGAATGGATCGTACGAATGAATTAGAATGGATCGTACGAATGGATTAGAATGGATTGTACGAATGAATTAGAATGGATCGTGTGAAAGAATTAGAATGGATCGTGTGAAAGAATTAGAATGGATTGTATGAATGAATTACAATGGATCGTATGAATGAATTAGAATGTGTCGTGCGAATGAATTCGAATGGATCATACGAATTCATTCTAATTCATTCATACAATCCATTCTAATTCTTTCACACGATCCATTCTAATTCATTCGTACGTTCCATTCTAATTCATTAGCGCGATCCATGCTAATTCATTCGTTCGATCAATTCTAATTCATTAGCACGATCCATTCTAATTCATTCGTACGATCCATTCTAATTCATTCGCACGATCCATTCTAATTCATTCATATAATCCATTCTTATTCTTTCACACGATCCATTCTAATTCATTCGTAGGATCCATTCTAATTCATTCGTACAATCTATTCTATTTCATTCGTACGATCCATTTTTACTCATTCGTATGATCCATTCTAATTCATTCGGACGAATGTATCCATTCTAATTTATTCGTACGATCCATTCTAATTCATTCGTACGATCCATTCTAATTCATTCGTAAGATCCATTCTAATTCATTCGTACGATCCATTCAAATTCATTCGTACGATCCATTCTAATTCATTCGTATGATCCATTCTAATTCATTCATACGATCTATTCTAATTCCTTCATACAATCCATTCTAATTCTTTCACACGATCCATTCTAATTCATTCGTACGATCCATTCTAATTCATTCGCACAATCCATTCTATTTCATTCGTACGATCCATTCTTACTCATTCGTATGATCCATTCTAATTCATTCGCACGAATGTATCCATAATGGATCATACGAATGAGTAAGAATGGATCATACGAATGAAATAGAATCGATTGTGCGAATGAATTAGAATGGACCGTACGAATGAATTAGAATGGCTACATTCATGCGAATGAATTAGAATGGATCGGACGAATGAATTAGAATGGATCGTACGAATGAATTAGAATGGATGGTACGAATAAATTAGAATGGATCGTACGAATAAATTAGAATGGATACATTCGTCCGAATGAATTAGAATAAATCATACGAATGAGTAAGAATTGATCGTACGAATGAAATAGAATAGATTGTACGAATGAATTAGAATGGATCCTACGAATGAATTTGAATGGATCGTGTGAAAGAATTAGAATGGATTGTATGAATGAATTATAATGGATCGTGCGAATGAATTAGAATGGATTGTACGAACGAATTAGAATGGATGGTGCTAATGAATTAGAATGGATCGTACGAATTCATTCTAATTCATTCATACAATCCATTCTAATTCTTTCACACGATCCATTCTAATTCATTCGTACGTTCCATTAATTAATTAGAATGGATCGTACGAATGAATTAGAATAGCTCATACGAATGAATTAGAATGAATCGTATGAATGAATTAGAATGGTTACATTCGTACGAATGAATTAGAATAGTTCATACGAATGAATTAGAATGGATCATACGAATAAATTAGAATGGATCGTGGGAATGAACTAGAATGGATCGTACGAAAGAATTAGAATGGATCCGCCGAATGAGTTAGAATGGATCATACGAATGAATTAGAATGGATTGTACGAATGAATTAGAATGGATTGTGCGAATGAATTAGAATGGATCGTATGAATGAATAAGAATGGATCGTACGAATGAATTAGAATGGATCGAGCGAATGAATTAGCATGAATCGTACGAATGTATTAGAATGGATCGTATGAATGAATTAGAATGAATCGTACGATCTATTCTAATTCATTCGTACGATCCATTCTAATTCATTCGCACGAATGTATCCATTCTAGTTCATTCGTACGATCCATTCTAGTTCATTCGTACGATCCATTCTAATTCATTCGTACGATCCATTCTAATTCATTCGTATGATCCATTCTAATTAATTCGTATGATCGATTCTAATTCATTCGTACGATCCATTCTAATTCATTCATACAATCCATTCTAATTCATTCGCACGAATGTATCCATTCTAATTAATTCGTACGATCCATTCTAATTCATTCGTATGATCCATTCTTATTCATTCGCACGATCCAGTCTAATGGATTTGCACGATCCATTCTAATTCATTCGCACGAATGTATCCATTCTAATTCATTCATACGATCCATTCTAATTCATTCGTACGATCCATTCTAATTCATTCGTACGATCCATTCTAATTCATTCGCACAAATGTATCCATTCTAATTCATTCGTACGATCCATTCTAATTCATTCGTACGATCAGTTCTAATTCATTCATACGATCCATTCTAATTCATTCGTACGATCCATTCTAATTCACTCATACGATCCATTCTAATACATTCATACGATCCATTCTAATTCATTTGCACGAATATATCCATTCTAATTCATTCGTACGATCCATTCTAATTCTTTCGTACGATCCATTCTAATTCATTCGTACGATCTATTCTAATTCATTCGTACGATCCATTCTAATTCATTCGCACGATCCATTCTAATTCATTCGCACGAATGTATCCATTCTAATTCATTCGTACGATCCATTCTAATTCATTCGCACGATCCATTCTAATTCATTCGTACGATCCATTCTAATTCTTTCACACGATCCATTCTAATTCATTCGTACGATCCATTCTAATTCATTCGCAGGATCCATTCTAATTCATTTGTACGATCCATTCTAATTCATTCGCACGAACTGTTCTTATTCATTCGCACAATCCATTCTAATTCATTCGCACGAATGTATCCATTCTAATTCATTCGTACGATCCATTCTAATTCATTCGTATGATCCATTCTAATTAATTCGTATGATCCATTCTAATTCACTCATACGATCCATTCTAATCATTCTAATTCATTTGTACGATCCATTCTTATTCATTCATACGATCCATTCTAATTCATTCCCAAAATCCATTCTAATTCATTCGCACAATCCATTCTAATTCATTCGTATGATCCATTCTAACTCATTCGGTGGATCCATTCTAATTCATTCGTACGATCCATTCTAATTCATCCCCACGATCCATTCTAATTTATTTGTACGATCCATTCTAATTCATTCGTACGATCTATTCTAATTCACTCACACGAATGTAACCATTCTAATTCATTCAAACGATACATTCTAATTCATTGGTATGAGCTATTATAATTCATTCGTACGATCCATTGTAATTCATTCATACAATCCATTTAGATTCATTCGCACAAATGTATCCATTAGAATGGATCGTACGAATGATTTAGAATGGATCGTACGAATGAATTAGAATGGATAGTACGAGTGGATTAGAATGGATTGTACGAATGAATTAGAATGGATCCTACGAATAAATTAGAATGGATCGTGTGAAAGAATAAGAATGGATTGTATGAATGAATTAGAATGGATCGTATGAATGAATTAGAATGGATCGTGCGAATGAATTAGAATTGATCGAACGAATGAATTAGCATGTATCGTGCTAATGAATTAGAATGGAACGTACGAATGAATTAGAATGGATCGTGTGAAAGAATTAGAATGGATTGTATGAATGAATTAGAATGAATTCGTACGATCCATTCGAATTCATTCGCACGATCCATTCTAATTCATTCATACGATCCATTCTAATTCATTCATACAATCCATTCTAATTCTTTCACACGATCTATTCTAATTCATTCGTAGGATCCATTCTAATTCATTCGTACAATCTATTCTATTTCATTCGTACGATCCATTCTTACTCATTTGTATGATCCATTCTAATTCATTCGAACGAATGTATCCATTCTAATTTATTCGTACGATCCATTCTAATTCATTCGTACGATCCATTCTAATTCATTCGTACGATCCATTCTAATTCATTCGTCCGATCCATTCTAATTCATTCGCACGAATGTATCCATTCTAATTCATTCGTAGGATCCAATCTAATTCATTCGTACGATCCATTCTAATTCATTCGTAAGATCCATTCTAATTCATTCATACAATCCATTCTAATTCATTCGTACGATCCATTCTAATTCATTCGCACGATCCATTCTAATCCATTCTAATTCATTTGTACGATCCATTCTAATTCTTTCACACGATCCATTCTAATTCATTCGTACGATCCATTCTAATTAATTCGTACGATCTATTCTAATTCATTCGTACGATCCATTCTAATTCATTCGTACAATCCATTCTATTTCATTCGTACGATCCATTCTAATTCATTTGTACGATCCATTCTAATTCATTCGTACAATCCATTCTATTTCATTCGTACAATCCATTCTAATTCATTCGTACGATCCATTCTAATTCATTCGCACGATCTATTCTAATCCATTCTAATTCATTTGTACGATCCATTCTAATTCATTCGTACGATCCATTCTAATTCATTCGTACGATCTATTCTAATTCATTCGTACGATCCATTCTAATTCATTCGTACGATCCATTCTAATTCATTCGTGCAATCCATTATATTGCATTCGTACAATCCATTCTAATTCATTTGTACGATCCATTCTAAGTCATTCGTACAATCCATTATATTTCATTCGTACGATCCATTCTTACTCATTCGTATTATCCATTCTAATTCATTCGTACGATCCATTCTAATTCATTCGCACGAATGTATCCATTCTAGTTCATTCGTACGATCCTTTCTAATTCATTCATACGATCCATTCTAATTCATTCGCACGATCCATTCTAATTCATTCGCACGATCCATTCTAATTCATTCGCACGATCCATTCTAATTCATTCATACGATCCATTCTAATTCATTTGTACGATCCATTCTAATTCATTCGTACAATCTATTCTAATTCATTCGTACGAATGGATACATTCGTGTGAATGAATTAGAATGGATCGTATGAATGAGTAAGAATGGATCGTACGAATGAAATTGAATGGATTGCACGAATGAATTAGAATGGATCGTATGAATGAATTAGAATGGATCGTGTGAAAGAATTAGAATGGATCGTACGAAGGAATTAGAATGGATCGTACGAATGAATTAGAATGGATCGTACGAATGAATTAGAATGGATCGTACGAATGAATTAGAATGGATCGTGTGAAAGAATTAGAATGGATTGTACGAATGAATTAGAATGGATCGTGCGAATGAATTAGAATGGATCGTACGAATGAATTAGAATGGATCGTGCTAATGAATTAGAATTGATAGAACGAATGAATTAGCATGGATCGTGCATTCGTACGATCCATTCTAATTCATTCGTAAGATCCATTCTAATTCATTCGTACAATCCATTCTAATTCATTCGTACGATCCATTCTAATTCATTCGCACAAATGTATCCATTCTAGTTCATTCGTACGATCCATTCTAATTCATTCGTACGATCCATTCTAATTTATTCATACGATCTATTCTAATTCATTCATACAATCCATTCTAATTCTTTCACACGATCCATTCTAATTCATTCGTACGATCCATTCTAATTCATTCGCACAATCCATTCTATTTCATTCGTACGATCCATTCTTACTCATTCGTATGATCCATTCTAATTCATTCGCACGAATGTATCCATAATGGATCATACGAATGAGTAAGAATGGATCGTACGAATAAAATAGAATGGATTGTGCGAATGAATTAGAATGGACCGTACGAATGAATTAGAATGGATACATTCGTGCAAATGAATTAGACTGGATCGGACGAATGAATTAGAATGGATCGTACGAATGAATTAGAATGGATCGTACGAATGAATTAGAATGGATCGTACGAATAAATTAGAATGGATACATTCGTCCGAATGAATTAGAATGGATCATACGAATGAGTAAGAATGGATCGTACAAATGAAATAGAATAGATTGTACGAATGAATTAGAATGGATCCTACGAATGAATTAGAATAGATCGTGTGAAAGAATTAGAATGGATTGTATGAATGAATTAGAATGAATTCGTACGATCCATTCGAATTCATTCGCACGATCCATTCTAATTCATTCATACGATCCATTCTAATTATTTCATACAATCCATTCTAATTCTTTCACACGATCCATTCTAATTCATTCGTAGGATCCATTCTAATTCATTCGTACAATCTATTCTATTTCATTCGTACGATCCATTCTTACTCATTCGTATGATCCATTCTAATTCATTCGGACGAATGTATCCATTCTAATTTATTCGTACGATCCATTCTAATTCATTCGTACGATCCATTCTAATTCATTCGTACGATCCATTCTAATTCATTCGTCCGATCCATTCTAATTGATTCGCACGAATGTATCCATTCTAATTCATTCGTAGGATCCAATCTAATTCATTCGTACGATCCATTCTAATTCATTCGTAAGATCCATTCTAATTCATTCATACAATCCATTCTAATTCATTCGTACGATCCATTCTAATTCATTCGCACGATCCATTCTAATCCATTCTAATTCATTTGTACGATCCATTCTAATTCTTTCACACGATCCATTCTAATTCATTCGTACGATCCATTCTAATTAATTCGTACGATCTATTCTAATTCATTCGTACGATCCATTCTAATTCATTCGTACATTCCATTCTATTTCATTCGTACGATCCATTCTAATTCATTTGTACGATCCATTCTAATTCATTCGTACAATCCATTCTATTTCATTCGTACGATCCATTCTTACTCATTCGTATGATCCATTCTAATTCATTAGCACGATCCATTCTAATTCATTCGTACGATCCATTCTAATTCATTCGCACGATCCATTCTAATTCATTCATACGATCCATTCTAATTCTTTCACACGATCCATTCTAATTCATTCGTACGATCCATTCTAATTCATTCGTACGATCTATTCTAATTCATTCGTACGATCCATTCTAATTCATTCGTATGATCCATTCTAATTTCTTCGTACGATCCATTCTAATTCATTCGTACGATCCATTCTAATTCATTTGTACGATCCATTCTAATTCATTCGTACAATCCATTCAATTTCATTCTACGATCCACTCTTACTCATTCGTATGATCCATTCTAATTCATTCGCACGAATGTATCCATTCTAATTCATTCATGCAATCCATTCTAATTCATTCCGTACGATCCATTCTAATTCATTCGCATGAATGTAACCATTCTAATTCATTCATTTGATCCATTCTAATTCATTCGTACGATCCATTCTAATTCATTCGTCCGATCCATTCTAATTCATTCGCACGAATGTATCCATTCTAATTCATTCGTACGATCCATTCTAATTCATTCGTACGATCCATTCTAATTCATTCGTAAGATCCATTCTAATTCATTCGTACGATCCATTCTAATTCATTCGTACGATCCATTCTAATTCATTCGCACGAATGTATCCATTCTAATCCATTCGTACGATCCATTCTAATCCATTCGTACGATCCATTCTAATTCAGTCGCATGAATGTAACCATTCTAATTCATTCATTTGATCCATTCTAATTCATTCGTACAATCTATTCTAATTCATTCGTACGATCCATTCTAATTCATTCGTACGATCCATTCTAATTCATTCGTCCGATCCATTCTAATTCATTCGCACGAATGTATCCATTCTAATTCATTCGCACGATCCATTCTAATTCATTCGTACGATCCATTCTAATTCATTCGTACAATCCATTCTAATTCATTCGAACGATCATTCTAATTCATTCGTAAGATCCATTCTAATTCATTCGTACGATCCATTATAATTCATTCGCATGAATGTATCCATTCTAGTTCATTCGTACGATCCATTCTAATTCATTCGTACGATCCATTCTAATTCATTCGCATGATCCATTCTAATTCATTCGTACGATACATTCTAATTCATTCATACGATCCATTCTAATTCATTCGTACGATCCATTCTAATTCATTCGCACAAATGTATCTATTCTAATTCATTCGTATGATCTATTCTAATTCATTCGCACGATCCATTCTAATTCATTCGTACGATCCATTCTAATTCTTTCACACGATCCATTCTAATTCATTCGTACGATCCATTCTAATTTATTCGCACTATCCATTCTAATTCATTCGTACGATCCATTCTAATTCATTCATACGATCCATTCTAATTCATTCGTACGATCCATTCTAATTCATTCATCCGATCCATTCTAATTCATTCTATTCATTCGTACGATCCATTCTTACTAATTGGTACGATCCATTCTAGTTCATTCATACGATCCATTCTAATTCATTCGTACGATCCATTCTAATTCATTCGTACGATCAATTCTAATTCATTCGTACGATCCATTCTAATTCATTCGTACGATCCATTCTAATTCATTCGTAAGATCCAATCTAATTCATTCGTACGATCCATTCTAATTCATTCGTACGATCAGTTCTTATTCATTCGCACAATCCATTCTAATTCATTCGCACGAATATATCCATTCAATTTCATTCGTACGATCCATTCTAATTCATTCGTACGATCCATTCTAATTCCTTCGTATGATCCATTCTAATTAAGTCGTATGATTCATTCTAATTCATTCGTACGATCCATTCTAATTCATTCATACAATCCATTCTAATTCATTCGCACGAATGTATCCATTCTAATTAATTCGTACGATCCATTCTAATTCATTCGTATGATCCATTCTAATTCATTCGCACAATCCATTCTATTTTATTCGTACGATCCATTCTTACTCATTAGTATGATCCATTCTAATTCATTCGCACGAATGTATCCATTCTAATTCATTCGCACGAATCCATTCTAATTCATTCGTACAATCTATTCTATTTCATTCGTACGATCCATTCTTACTCATTCGTATGATCCATTCTAATTCATTCGGACGAATATATCCCTTCTAATTTATTCGTACGATCCATTCTAATTCATTCATACGATCTATTCTAATTCATTCGTACGATCCATTCTAATTCATTCGTCCGATCCATTCTAATTCATTCGCACGAATGTATCCATTCTAATTCATTCGTACGGTCCATTCTAATTCATTCTCACAATCCATTCTATTTCATTCGTACGATCCATTCTTACTCATTCGTATGATCCATTATGGATACATTCGTGCGAATGAACTAGAATGGATCATACGAATGAGGAAGAATGGATCGTACGAGTGAAATAGAATGGATTGTGCGAATGAATTAGAATGGATCGTACGAATGAATTAGAATGGATCGTGTGAAAGAATTAGAATGGATTGTATGAATGAATTAGAATAGATCGTATGAATGAATTAGAATGGATCGTACGAATGAATTAGAATAGATCGTACGAATGAATTAGAATGGATCGTACGAATAAATTAGAATGGATGCATTCGTCCGAATGAATTAGAATGGATCATACGAATGAGTAAGAATGGATCGTACGAATGAAATAGAATAGATTGTACGAATGAATTAGAATGGATCCTACGAATGAATTAAATAGATCGTGTGAAAGAATTAGAATGGATTGTATGAATGAATTAGAATGAATTCGTACGATCCATTCGAATTCATTCGCACGATCCCTTCTAATTCATTCATACGATCCATTCTAATTCATTCATACAATCCATTCTAATTCTTTCACACGATCCATTCTAATTCATTCGTAGGATCCATTCTAATTCATTCGTACAATCTATTCTATTTCATTCGTACGATCCATTCTTACTCATTCGTATGATCCATTCTAATTCATTCGGACGAATGTATCCATTCTAATTTATTCGTACGATCCATTCTAATTCATTCGTACGATCTATTCTAATTCATTCGTACGATCCATTCTAATTCATTCATACGATCTATTATAATTCATTCATACGATCCATTCTAATTCATTCGCACGATCCATTCTAATTCATTCGTACGATCCATTCTAATTCATTCGTACGATCCATTCTAATTCATTCGTACGATCCATTCTAATTCATTCATACAATCCATTCTAATTTATTCGCACGATCCATTCTAATTCACTCATACGATCCATTGTAATACATTCATACGATCCATTCTAATTCATTTGCACGAATTTATCCATTCTAATTCATTCGTATTTCACACGATCCATTCTAATTCATTCGTAGGATCCATTCTAATTCATTCGTACAATCTATTCTATTTCATTCGTACGATCCATTCTTACTCATTCGTATGATCCATTCTAATTCATTCGGACGAATGTATCCATTCTAATTTATTCGTACGATCCATTCTAATTCATTTGTACGATCCATTCTAATTCATTCGTACGATCCATTCTTACTCATTTGTATGATCCATTCTAATTCATTCGTACGATCCATTCTAATTCATTCGTACGATCCATTCTAATTCATTCGCACAATCTATTCTAATTCATTCGTACGATCCATTCTAATTCATTCGTACGATCGTACGAATGAATTAGAATGGATCGTACGGAATGAATTAGAATGGATTGTATGAATGAATTAGAATAGAGACATTCGTGCGAATGAATTAGAATGGATCATACGAATGAGTAAGAATAGATCGTACGAATGAAATAGAATGGATTGTACGAATGAATTAGAATGGATCGTACAAATGAATTAGAATGGATCGTACGAATGAATTAGAATGGATCATACGAATGAGTAAGAATGGATCGTACAAATGAAATAGAATGGATTGTACGAATGAATTAGAATGGATCGTACGAATGAATTAGAATGGATCGTGTGAAAGAATTAGAATGGATTGTATGAATGAATTAGAATAGATCGTATGAATGAATTAGAATGGATCGTACGAATGAATTAGAATGGATCGTACGAATGAATTATAATGGATCGTACGAATGAATTAGAATGGATACATTCGTGCGAATGAATTAGAATGGATACATTGATGCGAAAGAATTAGAATAGATCGTATGAATGAATTAGAATGGATCCTGTGAATGAATTAGAATGGATCCTGTGAATGAATTACAATCTATTCTATTTCATTCGTACGATCCATTCTTACTCATTCGTATGATCCATTCTAATTCATTCGGACGAATGTATCCATTCTAATTTATTCGTACGATCCATTCTAATTCATTCGTATGATCCATGCTAATTAATTCGTATGATTCATTCTAATTCATTCGTATGATCCATTCTAATTCATTCAAACAATCCATTCTAATTCATTCGCACGAATGTATCCATTCTAATTAATTCGTACGATCCATTCTAATTCATTCGTATGATCCATTCTAATTCATTCGCACAATCCATTCTATTTCATTCGTACGATCCATTCTTACTCATTGGTATGATCCATTCTAATTCATTCGCACGAATGTATCCATTCTAATTCATTCGTACGAATCCATTCTAATTCATTCGTAAAATCTATTCTATTTCATTCGTACGATCCATTCTTACTCATTCGTATGATCCATTCTAATTCATTCGGACGAATATATCCATTCTAACTTATTCGTACGATCCATTCTAATTCATTCGTACGATCTATTCTAATTCATTCGTACGATCCATTCTAATTCATTCGTCCGATCCATTCTAATTCATTCGCACGAATGTATCCATTCTAATTCATTCGTACGGTCCATTCTAATTCATTCGCACAATCCATTCTATTTCATTCGTATGATCCATTCTTACTCATTCGTATGATCCATTATGGATACATTCGTGCGAATAAATTAGAATGGATCATACGAATGAGGAAGAATGGATCGTACGAATGAAATAGAATGGATTGTGCGAATGAATTAGAATTGATCGTATGAATGAATTAGAATGGATCGTGTGACAGAATTAGAATGGATTGTATGAATGAATTAGAATAGATCGTATAAATGAATTAGAATGGATCGTACGAATGAATTAGAATAGATAGTACGGATGAATTAGAATGGATCGTACAAATAAATTCGAATGGATACATTCGTCCGAATGAATTAGAATGGATCATACGAATGACTAAGAATGGATCGTACGAATGAAATAAAATAGATTGTACGAATGAATTAGAATGGATCCTACGAATGAATTAGAATAGATCGTGTGAAAGAATTAGAATGGATTGTATGAATGAATTAGAATGAATTCGTACGATCCATTCGAATTCATTCGCACGATCCATTCTAATTCATTCATACGATCCATTCTAATTCATTCATACAATCCATTCTAATTCTTTCACATGATCCATTCTAATTCATTCGTAGGATCCATTCTAATTCATTCGTACAATCTATTCTAATTCATTCGTACGATCCATTCTAATTCATTTGTACGATCCATTCTAATTCATTCGTACAATCCATTCAATTTCATTCTACGATCCACTCTTACTCATTCGTATGATCCATTCTAATTCATTCGTACGAATGTATCCATTCTAATTCATTCATACAATCCATTCTAATTCATTCCGTACGATCCATTATAATTCATTCGCATGAATGTAACCATTCTAATTCATTCATTTGATCTATTCTAATTCATTCGTACGATCCATTCTAATTCATTCGTACGATCCATTCTAATTCATTCGTCCGATCCATTCTAATTGATTCGCACGAATGTATCCATTCTAATTCATTCGTAGGATCCAATCTAATTCATTCGTACGATCCATTCTAATTCATTCGTAAGATCCATTCTAATTCATTCATACAATCCATTCTAATTCATTCGTACGATCCATTCTAATTCATTCGCACGATCCATTCTAATCCATTCTAATTCATTTGTACGATCCATTCTAATTCTTTCACACGATCCATTCTAATTCATTCGTACGATCCATTCTAATTAATTCGTACGATCTATTCTAATTCATTCGTACGATCCATTCTAATTCATTCGTACAATCCATTCTATTTCATTCGTACGATCCATTCTAATTCATTTGTACGATCCATTCTAATTCATTCGTACAATCCATTCTATTTCATTCGTACGATCCATTCTTACTCATTCGTATGATCCATTCTAATTCATTAGCACGATCCATTCTAATTCATTCGTACGATCCATTCTAATTCATTCGCACGATCCATTCTAATTCATTCGTACGATCCATTCTAATTCATTCGCACGAATGTATCCAATCTAGTTCATTCGTACAATCCATTCTAGTTCATTCGTACGATCCATTCTAATTCATTCGTACGATCCATTCTAATTCATTCGTATGATCCATTCTAATTAATTCGTATGATCCATTCTAATTCATTCGTACGATCCATTCTAATTCATTCATACAATCTATTCTAATTCATTCGCACGAATGTATCCATTCTAATTAATTCGTACGATCCATTCTAATTCATTCGTATGATCCATTCTTATTCATTCGCAAGATCCAGTCTAATGGATTCGCACGATCCATTCTAATTCATTCGCACGAATGTATCCATTCTAATTCATTCGTACGATCCATTCTAATTCATTAATATGATCCATTCTAATTCAATCGCACGATCCATTCTAATTCATTCGTACGATCCATTCTAATTCATTCGTACGATCCATTCTAATTCATTCTTACGATCCATTCTAATTCATTCGTACAATCTATTCTATTTCATTCGTACGATCCATTCTTACTCATTCGTATGATCCATTCTAATTCATTCGGACGAATGTATCCATTCTAATTTATTCATACGATCCATTCTAATTCATTCGTACGATCCATTCTAATTCATTCGTACGATCCATTCTAATTCATTCGTCCGATCCATTCTAATTCATTCGCACGAATATATCCATTCTAATTCATTCGTACGGTCCATTCTAATTCATTCGCACAATCCATTCTATTTCATTCGTACGATCCATTCTTACTCATTCGTATGATCCATTATGGATACATTCGTGCGAATGAATTAGAATGGATCATACGAATGAGTAAGAATGGATCGTACGAAAGAAATAGAATGGATTGTGCGAATGAATTAGAATGGATCGTACGAATGAATTAGAATGGATCGTGTGAAAGAATTAGAATGGATTTTATGAATGAATTAGAATAGATCGTATGAATGAATTAGAATGGATCGTACGAATGAATTAGAATGGATCGTACGAATGAACTATAATGGATACATTCGTGCGAATGAATTAGAATGGATCGTACGAATGAATTAGAATAGATCGTACGAATGAATTAGAATGGATCTTACGAATGAATTAGAATGGATCGTACGAATGCACGATCCATGCTAATTCATTCGTTCGATCAATTCTAATTCATTAGCACGATCCATTATAATTCAATTGTACGATCCATTCTAATTCATTCGCACGATCTATTCTAATTCATTCATAAGATCCATTCTAATTCTTTCACACAATCCATTCTAATTCATTCGTACGATCCATTCTAATTCATTCGTACGATCTATTCTAATTCATTCGTACGATCCATTCTAATTTCATTCGTACGATCCATTCTAATTCATTCGCTCGAATGTATCCATTCTAATCCATTCGTACGATCCATTCTAATCCATTCATACGATCCATTCTAATTCATTCGCATGAATGTAACCATTCTAATTCATTCATTTGATCCATTCTAATTCATTCGTACGATCCATTCTAATTCATTCGTTCGATCCATTCTAATTCATTCGCACGAATGTATCCATTCTAATCCATTCGTAAGATCCATTCTAATTCATTCGTACGATCCATTCTAATTCATTCGTACGATCCATTCTAATTCATTAATATGATCCATTCTAATTCATTCGTACGATCCATTCTAATTCATATGCACAAAGGTATCCATTCTAATTCATTCGTACGATCCATTCTAATTCAGGATCGTACGAATGAATTAGAATGGATACATTCGTGCGAATGAATTAGAATTGATCGTACGAATGAATTAGAATGGATCGTGCGAATGAATTAGAATGGATCGTACGAATGAATTAGAATGGATCGTACGAATGAACTAGAATGGATACATTCGTGCGAATGAATTAGAATGGATCGTACGAATGAATTAGAATGGATCGTACGAATGAATTGGAATGGATCTTACGAATGAATTAGAATGGATTGTACGAATGAATTAGAATGGATCGTACGAATGAATTAGAATGGATACATTCGTGCGAATGAATTAGAATGGACCGGACGAATGAATTAGAATGGATCGTACGAATGAATTAGAATGGATCAAATGAATGAATTAGAATGGTTACATTCATGCGAACGAATTAGAATGGATCGTACGAATGGATTAGAATGGATCGTACGAATGGATTAGAATCGATACATTCGAGCGAATGAATTAGAATGGATCGTACGAATGAAATTAGAATGGATCGTACGAATGAATTAGAATAGATCGTACGAATGAATTAGAATGGATCGTACGAATGAATTAGAATGGATCGTACGAATAAATTGGAATGGATACATTCGTCCGAATGAATTAGAATGGATCATATGAATGAGTAAGAATGGATCGTATGAATGAAATAGAATAGATTGTACGAATGAATTAGAATGGATCCTACGAATGATTTAGAATGGATCGTGTGAAGGAATTAGAATGGATTGTATGAATGAATTAGAATGGATCATATGAATGAATTAGAATGGATCGTGCGAATGAATTTGAATGGATCGTACGAATTCATTCTAATTCATTCATACAATCCATTCTAATTCTTTCACACGATCCATTCAAATTCATTCATATGTTCCATTTTTATTCATTAGCACGATCCATCCTAATTCATTCGTTCGATCAATTCTAATTCATTAGCATGATCCATTCTAATTCATTCGTACGATCCATTCTAATTCCATCATACGATCCATTCTAATTCATTCGTACGATCTATTCTAATTCATTCGTACGATCCATTCTAATTCATTCATACGATCCATTCTAATTCCTTCGTACGATCTATTCTAATTCATTCGTACGATCCATTCTAATTCATTCGTGCAATCCATTCTATTTCATTCGTACGATCCATTCTTACTCATTCGTACGATCCATTCTAATTCATTCACACGAATGTATCCATTCGTACGAATGAATTAGAATAGATTGTACGAATGAATTAGAATGGATCGTACGAATGAATTAGAATGGATCGTACGAATGAATTAGAATGGATCGTACGAATGAATTAGAATAGATCGTACGAATGAATTAGAATGGATCGTACGAAGGAATTAGAATGGATCGTACGAATGAATTAGAATGGATATATTCGTGCAAATGAATTAGAATGGATCGTATGAATATATTAGAATGGATCGTATGAGTGAATTAGAATGGATCGTACGAATGAATTAGAATGGATTGTATGAATGAATTAGAATGGATCGTACGAATGAATTAGAATGGATCATACGAATTAATTAGAATGGATCATACGAATGAATTAGAATGGATCGTACGAATGAATTAGAATGGATCGTACGAATGAATTAGAGTCGATACATTCGTGCGATCCATTCTAATTCATTCGCACAATCCATTCTATTTCATTCGTACGATCCATTCTTACTCATTGGTACGATCCATTCTAATTCATTCGCACGAATGTATCCATTCTAATTCATTTGTACGAATCCATTCTAATTCATTCGTACAATCTATTCTATTTCATTCGTAAGATCCATTCTAATTCATTCGTACGATCCATTCTAATTCATTCGTATGATCCATTCTAATTCATTCGTACGATCCATTCTAATTCATTCGCACAATCCATTCTATTTCATTCGTACGATCCATTCTTACTCATTCGTATGATCCATTATGGATACATTCGTGCGAATGAATTAGAATGGATCATACGAATGAGTAAGAATGGATCGTACGAATGAAATAGAATGGATTGTGCGAATGAATTAGAATGGATCGTACGAATGAATTAGAATGGATCGTGTGAAAGAATTAGAATGGATTGTATGAATGAATTAGAATAGATCGTATGAATGAATTAGAATGGATCGTACGAATGAATTAGAATGGATCGTACGAATAAATTAGAATGGATCGTACGAATGAATTAGAATGGATACATTCGTGCGAATGAATTAGAATGGATACATTCGTGCGAAAGAATTAGAATAGATCGTATGAATGAATTAGAATGGATCCTATGAATGAATTAGAATGGATCGTGCGAATGAATTAGAATGGATCGTACAAATGAATTAGAATGGATCGTGCTAATGAATTAGAATTGATCGAACGAATGAATTAGAATGGATACATTCGTGCGAATGAATTAGAATGGATCGGACGCATGAATTAGAATGGATCGTACGAATGAGTAAGAATGGATCGTACGAATGAAATAGAATAGATCGTACGAATGAATTAGAATGGATCGAACGAATGAATTAGAATGGATATATTCGTGCAAATGAATTAGAATGGATCGTATGAATGTATTAGAATGGATCGTATGAGTGAATTAGAATGGATCGTACGAATGAATTAGAATGGGTCGTATGAATGAATTAGAATTGATACATTCGTGTGAATGAATTAGAATGGATCGTATGAATGAATTAGAATAGATTTTGTGAATGAATTAGAACTGATCGTACGAATGAATTAAAATGGATACATTCGTGCGAATGAATTAGAATGGATTGTATGAATGAATTAGAATGGATCCTATGAATGAATTAGAATGGATCGTGCGAATGAATTAGAATGGATCGTACGAATGAATTAGAATGGATCATGCTAATGAATTAGAATTGATCGAACGAATGAATTAGCATGGATCGTGCTAATGAATTAGAATGGAACGTACGAATGAATTAGAATGGATCGTGTGAAAGAATTAGAATGGATTGTATGAATGAATTAGAATGAATTCATACGATCCATTCGAATTCATTCGTACGATCCATTCTAATTCATTCATACGATCCATTCTAATTCATTCATACAATCCATTCTAATTCTTTCACACGATCCATTCTAATTCATTCGTAGGATCCATTCTAATTCATTCGTACAATCTATTCTTTTTCATTCGTACGATCCATTCTTACTCATTTGTATGATCCATTCTAATTCATTCGGACGAATGTATCCATTCTAATTTATTCGTACGATCCATTCTAATTCATTCGTACGATCCATTCTAATTCATTCGTACGATCCATTCTAATCCATTCGTCCGATCTATTCTAATTCATTCGCACGAATGTATCCATTCTAATTCATTCATACGAACCATTCTAATTCATTCGTACGATCCATTCTAATTCATTCGTAAGATCCATTCTAATTCATTCGTACGATCCATTCTAATTCATTCGTACCATCCATTCTAATTCATTCGCACGAATGTATCCATTCTAGTTCATTCGTACGATCCATTCTAATTCATTTTTACGATCCATTCTAATTCATTCGCACAATGGATACATTCGTGCGAAAGAATTAGAATAGATCGTATGAATGAATTAGAATGGATCCTATGAATGAATTAGAATGGATCGTGCGAATGAATTAGAATGGATCGTACGAATGAATTAGAATGGATCGTGCTAATGAATTAGAATTGATCGAACGAATGAATTAGCATGGATCGTGCTAATGAATTAGAATGGAACTTACGAATGAATTAGAATGGATCGTGTGAAAGAATTAGAATGGATTGTATGAATGAATTAGAATGATTTCGTACGATCCATTCGAATTCATTCGCACGATCCATTCTAATTCATTCATACGATCCATTCTAATTAATTCATACATTCCATTCTAATTCTTTCACACGATCCATTCTAATTCATTCGTAGGATACATTCTAATTCATTCGTACAATCTATTTTATTTCATTCGTACGATCCATTCTTACTCATTCGTATGATCCATTCTAATTCATTCGGACGAATGTATCCATTCTAATTTATTCGTACGATCCATTCTAATTCATTCGTACGATCCATTCTAATTCATTCGTACGATCCATTCTTACTCATTCGTATGATCTATTCTAATTCAGTCGTATGATCCATTCTAATTCATTCGTACGATCGATTCTAATTCATTCGCACTATCCATTCTAATTCATTCGTACGATCCATTCTAATTCATTCGTATGATCCATTCTAATTTATTCGTTCAAATATATCCATTCTAATTCATTTGTACGATCCATTCTAATTCATTCGCACGATCCATTCTAATTCATTCGCACAAATGTATCCATTCTAATTCATTCGTACGATCCATTCTAATTCATTCATACGATCCATTCTAATTCTTTCGTACGATCCAATCTAATTCATTCGCACAAATGTATCCATTCTAATTCATTCGTACGATCCATTCTAATTCATTCACACGATCCATTCTAATTCATTCGTACGATCCATTCTAATTTATTCGTACGATCCATTCTAATTCATTCGTATGATCCATTCTAATTAATTCGTATGATCCATTCTAATTCATTCGTACAATCCATTCTAATTCATTCATACAATCCATTCTAATTCATTCGCAAGAATGTTTCCATTCTAATAAATTCGTACGATCTATTCTAATTCATTCGTATGATCTATTCTTATTCATTCGCACGATCCAGTCTAATGGATTCACAATGAAATAGAATGGATTGTGCGAATGAATTAGAATGGATCATACGAATTAATTAGAATGGATCATACGAATGAATTAGAATGGATCGTACGAATGAACTAGAATGGATCGTACGAATGAACTAGAATGGATACATTCGTGCGAATGAATTAGAATGGATCGTACGAATGAATTAGAATGGATCGTACGAATGAATTAGAATGGATCTTACGAATGAATTAGAATGGATCGTACGAATGAATTAGAATGGATCGTACGAATGAATTAGAATGGATACATTCGTGCGAATGAATTAGAATGGATCGGACGAATGAATTAGAATGGATCGTACGAATGAATTAGAATGGATCAAATGAATGAATTAGAATGGTTACATTCATGCGAATGAATTAGAATGGATCGTACGAATGGATTAAAATGGATCGTACGAATGGATTAGAATGGATACATTCGTGCGAATGAATTAGAATGGATTGTATGAATGAATTAGAATGGATCGTACGAATGAATTAGAATGGATCCTATAAGTGAATTAGAATGGATACGAAGGAATTAGAATGGATCGTACGAAGGAATTAGAATGGATCATACGAATGAAATAGAATGGATCGTACAAAGGAATTAGAATGGATCGTACGAAGGAATTAGAATGGATCGTACGAAGGAATTAGAATGGATCGTACGAATGAATTAGAATGGATATATTCGTGCAAATGAATTAGAATGGATCGTATGAATGAATTAGAATGGATCGTATGAGTGAATTAGAACGGATAGTACGAATGAAGTAGAATGGATCGTATGAATGAATTAGAATGGATACATTCATGCGAATGAATTAGAATGGATCGTATGAATGAATTAGAATAAATTGTGCGAATGAATTAGAATGGATCGTACGAATGAATTAGAATGGATACATTCGTGCGAATAAATGAGAATGGATTGTATGAATGAATTAGAATGGATCGTACGAATGAATTAGAATGGATCGTACGAATGAATTAGAATAGATTGCGCGAATGAATTAGAATGTATCGTGCGAATGAAATAGAATGGATACAAATGAATTAGAATAGATCATACGAATGAATTAGAACGACGATCCATTCTTACTCATTCGTATGATCCATTCTAATTTATTCGCACGAATGTATCCATTCTAATTCATTCGTACGTCTAATTCATTCGTACGGTCCATTCTAATTCATTCGCACAATCCATTCTATTTCATTCGTACGATCCATTCTTACTCATTCGTATGATCCATTATGGATACATTCGTGCGAATGAATTAGAATGGATCATACGAATGAGTAAGAATGGATTGTACGAATGAAATAGAATGGATTGTGCGAATGAATTAAAATGGATCGTACGAATGAATTAGAATGGATCGTGTGAAAGAATTAGAATGGATTGTATGAATGAATTAGAATAGATCGTATGAATGAATTAGAATGGATCGTACGAATGAATTAGAATGGATCGTACGAATGAATTATAATGGATCGTACGAATGAATTAGAATGGATACATTCGTGCGAATGAATTAGAATGGATACATTCATGCGAAAGAATTAGAATAGATCGTATGAATGAATTAGAATCGATCCTGTGAATGAATTAGAATGGATCGTGCGAATGAATTAGAATGGATCGTACGAATGAATTAGAATGGATCGTGCTAATGAATTAGAATTGATCGAACGAATGAATTAGCATGGATCGTGCTAATGAATTAGAATGGAACGTACGAATAAATTAGAATGGATCGTGTGAAAGAATTAGAATGGATTGTATGAATGAATTAGAATGAATTCGTACGATCCATTCGAATTCATTCGCACGATCCATTCTAATTCATTCATACGATCCATTCTAATTCATTCATACAATCCATTCTAATTCTTTCACACGATCCATTCTAATTCATTCGTAGGATCCATTCTAATTCATTCGTACAATCTATTCTATTCATTCGTACAATCCATTCTTACTCATTCGTATGATCCATTTTAATTCATTCGGACGAATGTATCCATTCTAATTTATTCGTACGATCCATTCTAATTCATTCGTATGATCCATTCTAATTCATTCGTACGATCCATTCTAATTCATTCGTCCGATCCATTCTAATTCATTCGCACGAATGTATCCATTCTAATTCATTCGTACGATCCATTCTAATTCATTCGTACGATCCATTCTAATTCATTCGTAAGATCCATTCTAATTCATTCGTACGATCCATTCTAATTCATTCGTACGATCCATTCTAATTCATTCGCACGAATGTATCCATTCTAGTTCATTCGTACGATGCATTCTAATTCATTCGTACGATCCATTCTAATTCATTCGCATGATACATTCTAATTCATTCGTACGATCCATTCTAATTCTTTCACACGATCCATTCTAATTCATTCGTACGTTCCATTCTAATTCATTAGCACGATCCATGGTAATTCATTCGTTCGATCAATTCTAATTCATTAGCACGATTCATTCTAATTCATTCGTACGATCCATTCTAATTCATTCGCACGATCCATTCTAATTCATTCATAGGATCCATTCTAATTCATTCATACGATCTATTCTAATTCTTTCGTACGAATGTATCCATTCTAATTCATTCGCACGAATGTATCCATTCTAATTTATTCGTACGATCCATTCTAATTCATTCGTATGATCCATTCTAATTCATTCATACGATCTATTCTAATTCATTCATACAATCCATTATAATTCTTTCACACGATCCATTCTAATTCATTGATATGATCCATTCTAATTCATTCGTACGATCCATTCTAATTCATATGCACAAAGGTATCCATTCTAATCCATTCGTAGGTTCCATTCTAATCCATTCGTACGATCCATTCTAATTCATTCGTATGATCCATTCTTAGTCATTCGCTCGAATGTATCCATTCTAATCCATTCGTACGATCCATTCTAATCCATTCGTACGATCCATTCTAATTCATTCGCATGAATGTAACCATTCTAATTCATTCATACGATCCATTCTAATTCATTCGTACGATCCATTCTAATTCATTCGTACGATCCATTCTAATTCATTCATACGATCCATTCTAATTTATTCGCACGAATGTATCCATTCTAATTCATTCATATGATCCATTCTAATTCATTCATACAATCCATTCTAATTCTTTCACACGATCCATTCTAATTCATTCGTACGATCCATTCTAATTCATTCGTACAATCCATTCTAATTCATTCGCACGAATGTATCCATTCTAATTCATTCATACGATTCATTCTAATTCATTCGTACGATCCATTCTAATTCCTTCGTACGATCCATTCTAATTCATTCGTATGATCTATTCTAATTCATTCGTACGATCCATTCTAATTCATTCGTACGATCTATTCTAATTTATTCGTAAGATCCATTCTAATTCATTCATACGATCCATTCTAATTTATTCGTACGATCCATTCTAATTCATTCGCACGAATGTATCCATTCTAGTTCATTCGTACGATCCATTCTAATTCATTCGTACGATCCATTCTAATCCATTCGTACGATCCATTATAATTCATTCATATGATCCATTCTAATTCATTCATACAATCCATTCTAATTCTTTCACACGGTCCATTCTAATTCATTCGTAGGATCCATTCTAATTCATTCGTACAATCTATTCTATTTCATTCGTACGATCCATTCTTACTCATTCGTATGATCCATTCTAATTCATTCGGACGAATGTATCCATTCTAATTTATTCGTACGATCCATTCTAATTCATTCGTACGATCCATTCTAATTCATTCGTACGATCCATTCTTACTCATTCGTATGATCCATTCTAATTCATTCGTACGATCCATTCTAATTCATTCGTACGATCGATTCTAATTCATTCGCACTATCCATTCTAATTCATTCGTACGATCCATTCTAATTAGAATGGATTGTATGAATGAATTAGAATGGATCGTACGAATGAATTAGAATGGATCATATGAATTAATTAGAATGGATCGTACGAATGAATTAGAATGGATCGTACGAATGAATTAGAATGGATCGTGCGAATGAATTAGAATGGATCGTACGAATGAATTAGAATGGATACATTTGTGCGAATGAATTAGAATGGATCGTACAAATGAATTAGAATGGATCGTATGAATGAATTAGAATGGATCGTACGAATGAATTAGAATGGATCGTGCGAATGAATTAGAATGGATCGTACGAATGAATTAGAATGGATCATGTGAAAGAATTAGAATGGATCATACGAATGAATTAGAATGGACCATGCGAATGAATTAGAATGGATCGTACGAATGAATTAGAATGGATACATTTGTGCGAATGAATTAGAATGGATCGTACGAATGAATTAGAATGGATCGTATGAATGAATTAGAATGGATCGTACGCACGATTGCATCCATTCTAGTTCATTCGTACGATCCATTCTAATTCATTCGCACGATCCATTCGAATTCATTCGTATGATCCATTCTAATTCATTCGCATGATCCATTCTAATTCATTCGTATGATCCATTCTAATTCTTTCACATGATCCATTCTAATTCATTCGTACGATCCATTCTAATTCCTTCGTACGATCCATTCTAATTCATTCTAATTCATTCGTGCAATCCATTCTATTTCATTCGTACGATCGATTCTTACTCATTCGTACGATCCATTCTAATTCATTCACACGAATGTATCCATTCGTACGAATGAATTAGAATAGATTGTACGAATGAATTAGAATGTATCGTACGAATGAATTACAATGGATCGTACGAAGGAATTAGAATGGATCGTACGAATGAATTAGAATGGATCGTACGAATGATTTAGAATAGATCGTACGAATGAATTAGAATGGATCGTACGAAGGAATTAGAATGGATCGTACGAATGAATTAGAATAGCTCATACGAATGAATTAGAATGAATCGTATGAATGAATTAGAATGGTTACATTCGTGCGAATGAATTAGAATAGATCGTACGAATGAATTAGAATGGATCGTACGAATAAATTAGAATGGATCGTGGGAATGAATTAGAATGGATCGTACGAATGAATTAGAATGGATCCACCGAATAAGTTTGAATGGATCATACAAATGAATTAGAATGGATTGTACGAATGAATTAGAATGGATTGGGCGAATGAATTAGAATGGATCGTATGAATGAATAAGAATGGATCGTACGAATGAATTAGAATGGATCGTGCGAATGAATTAGCATGAATCGTACGAATGTATTAGAATGGATCGTACGAATGAATTAGAATGAATCGTACGATCCATTCTAATTCAATCGTCCGATCCATTCTAATTCATTCGCATGAATGTATCCATTCTAATTCATTTGTACAATCCATTCTATTTCATTCGTACGATCCATTTTTACTCATTCGTATGATCCATTCTAATTCATTCGTATGATCCATTCTAATTCATTCGTACGATCCATTCTAATTCATTCGCACGATCCATTCTAATTCATTCATACGATCCATTCTAATTCATTCATACGATCCATTCTAATTCATTCCTACAATCCATTCTAATTCATTCCGTACGATCCATTCTAATTCATTCGTACGATCGTACGAATGAATTAGAATGGATCGTACGAATGAATTAGAAAAGATTATGCGAATGAATTAGAATGGATCGTACGAATGAATTAGAATGGATCGTACGAATGAATTAGAATGGATCATACGAATGAGTAAGAATGGATCGTACGAATGAATTAGAATGGATCGTATGAATGAATTAGAATGGATTGCACGAATAAATTAGAATGGATACATTCGTCCGAATGAATTAGAATGGATCATACGAATGAGTAAGAATGGATCGTACGAATGAATTAGAATAGATTGTACGAATGAATTAGAATGGATCCTACGAATGAATTAGAATGGATCGTGTGAAAGAATTAGAATGGATTGTATGAATGAATTAGAATGGATCGTATGAATGAATTAGAATGGATCGTGCGAATGTATTCGAATGGATCGTACGAATTCATTCTAATTCATTCATACAATCCATTCTAATTCTTTCACACGATCCATTCTAATTCATTCGTACGTTCCATTCTAATTCATTAGCACGATCCATGCTAATTCATTCATTCGATCAATTCTAATTCATTAGCACGATCCATTCTAATTCATTTGTACGATCCATTCTAATTCATTCGCACGATCCATTCTAATTCATTCATAGGATCTATTCTAATTCTTTCGCACGAATGTATCCATTCTAATTCATTCGCACGAATGTATCCATTCTAATTTATTCGTACGATCCATTCTAATTCATTCGCACGATCCATTCTAATTCATTCGTACGATCAATTCTAATTCATTCGCACGAATGTATCCATTCTAATTCATTCGTACGATCCATTCTAATTCATTCATAGGATCCATTCTAATTCATTCATACAGTCCATTCTAATTCATTCGCACGAATGTATCCATTCTAATTCATTCGAACGATCAGTTATAATTCATTCACAAAATCTATTCTAATTCATTCATACGATCCATTCTAATTCATTCACACGAATGTATCCATTCTAATTCATTCATACGATCCATTCTAATTCATTCGTACGATCCATTCTAATTCACTCATACGATCCATTCTAATACATTCATACGATCCATTCTAATTCATTTGCACGAATATATCCATTCTAATTCATTCATACGATCCATTCTAATTCCTTCGTACGATCCATTCTAATTCATTCGTACGATCTATTCTATTTCATTCGTACGATCCATTCTTACTCATTCGTACGATCCATTCTAATTCATTCGTACGATCCATTCTAATTCATTCATACAATCCATGCTAATTCATTCGTTCGATCAATTCTAATTCATTAGCATGAATATATCCATTCTAATTCTTTCGTACGATGCATTCTAATTCATTCGTACGATCCATTCTAATTAATTCATTTGATCCATTCTAATTCATTCGTACGATCCATTCTAATTCATTCGTCCGATCCATTCTAATTCATTCGCACGAATGTATCCATTCTAATTCATTCGTACGATCTCTTCTAATTCATTCGCACGATCCATTCTAATTCATTCGTACGATCCATGCTTACTCATTGGTACGATCCATTCTAATTCATTCGCACGAATGTTTCCATTCTAATTCATTCATACGAATCCATTCTAATTCATTCGTACAATCTATTCTATTTCATTCGTACGATCCATTCTAATCCATTCTAATCCATTATAATTCATTCGTACGATCCATTCTTACTCATTCGTATGATCCATTCTAATTCATTCGTACGATCTATTCTAATTCATTCGTAAGATCCATTCTAATTCATTCGTACGAACCATTCTAATTCATTCGTACGATCCATTCTAATTCATTAATATGATCCATTCTAATTCATTCGTACGATCCATTCTAATGAATTAGAATTGATCGTACGAATAAAATAGAATGGATTGCACGAATGAATTAGAATGGATCGTACGAAGGAATTAGAATGGATCGTACGAATGAATTAGAATGGATCGTACGATTGAATTAGAATGGATCGTACGAATGAGTAAGAATGGATCGTATGAATGAATTAGATTGGATCGTACGATCCATTCTAATTCATTAGCATGGATCGTGCTATTGAATTAGAATGGAATATATGAATGAATTAGAATGGATCGTAGAATGGATCGTACGAATGAATTAGAATGAATTAGAATGGATCGTACGAATGAATTAGAATAGATCATAGGAATGAATTAGAATGGATCGTGCAAATGAATTAGAATGGATACATTCGTGCGAATAAATTAGAATGGATTGTATGAATGAATTAGAATGGATACGAAGGAATTAGAATGGGTCGTACGAAGGAATTAGAATGGATCATATGAATGAAATTGAATGGATCGTACGAAGGAATTAGAATGGATCGTACGAAGGAATTAGAATGGATCGTACGAAGGAATTAGAATAGATCGTACGAATGAATTAGAATGGATATATTCGTGCAAATGAATTAGAATGGATCGTATGAATGAATAGAATAGATTGTATGAGTGAATTAGAACGGATAGTACGAATGAAGTAGAATGGATCGTATGAATGAATTAGAATGGATACATTCGTGCGAATGAATTAGAATGGATCGTATGAATGAATTAGAATAGATTTTGTGAATGAATTAGAATGGATCGTACGAGTGAATTAGAATGGATACATTCGTGCGAATGAATTAGAATGGATTGTATGAATGAATTAGAATGGATCGTACGAATGAACTAGAATGGATACATTCGTGCGAATGAATTAGAATGGATCGTAGGAATGAATTAGAATGGATCGTACGAATGAATTATAATGGATCGTACGAATGAATTAGAATAGATTGCGCAAATGAATTAGAATGGATCGTGCGAATGAAATAGAATGGACACAAATGAATTAGAATGGATCATACGAATGAATTAGAATGACGATCCATTCTTACTCATTCGTATGATCCATTCTAATTTATTCGCACGAATGTATCCATTCTAATTAGAATGAATTAGAATGGATCGTATGAATGGATCAGACGAATGGATTATAATAGATCATACCAATGAGTAAGAATGGATCGTGCGAATGAATTAGAATGGATCGTACGAATGAATTAGAATGGATCGTATGAATGAATTAGAATGGATCGTACGAATGAATTTGAATGGATTGTGCGAATGAATTAGAATGGATCGTATGAATGAATTAGAATGGATCGTACGAATAAACTAGAATGGATCCATTCGTGCGAATGAATTAGAATGGATCGTACGAATGAATTAGAATGGGTTGTGCGAATGAATAAGAACAGATCGTGCGAATGAATTAGAATGGATCGTACGAATGAATTAGAATGGATCGTGCGAATGAATTCGAATGGATCGTACGAATGAATTAGAATGGATACATTTGTGCAAATGAATTAGAATGGATCGTACGAATAAATTAGAATGGATCGTATGAATGAATTAGAATGGATCGTACGAATGAATTAGAATGGATCGTGCGAATGAATTAGAATGGATCGTACGAATGAATTAGAATGGATCGTACGAATGAACTAGAATGGATACATTCGTGCGAATGAATTAGAATGGATCGTACGAATGAATTAGAATGGATCATACGAATGAATTAGAATGGATCGTACGAATGAATTAGAATGGATACATTCGTGCGAATGAATTAGAATGGATCGGACGAATGAATTAGAATGGATCGTACGAATGAATTAGAATGGATCGTACGAATAAATTAGAATAGATCGTACGAATGAATTTGAATGGATCGCACGAAGGAATTAGAATGGATCGTACGAATGAATTAGAATGGATATATTCATGCGAATGAATTAGAATGGATCGTACGAATGAATTAGAATGGATCGTACGAATGAACTAGAATGGATACATTCGTGCAAATGAATTAGAGTGGATCGTACGAATGAATTAGAATGGATTGTACGAATGAATTAGAATGGATCATACGAATGAATTAGAATGGATACATTCGTGCGAATGAATTAGAATGGATCGGACGAATGAATTAGAATAGATCGTACGAATGAATTAGAATGGATCATACGAATGAATTAGAATGGATCGTACGAATAAATTAGAATGGATACATTCATCCGAATGAATTAGAATGAATCATACGAATGAGTAAGACTGGATCGTACGAATGAAATAGAATAGATTGTACAAATGAATTAGAATGGATCCTACGAATGAATTAGAATTGATAGTGTGAAAGAATTAGAATGGATTGTATGAATGAATTAGAATGGATCGTATGAATGAATTAGAATGGTCACGAATATATCCATTCTAATTCATTCGTACGATCCATTCTAATTCCTTCGTACGATCCATTCTAATTCATTCGTACGATCTATTCTAATTCATTCGTACGATCCATTCTAATTCATTCGTACGATCCATTCTAATTCCTTCGTACGATCCATTCTAATTCATTCGTACGATCCATTCTAATTCATTCATACAATCCATTCTAATTCTTTCACACGATCCATTCTAATTCATTCGTACGATCCATTCTAAATCATTCGTGCAATCCATTCTATTTCATTCGTACGATCAATTCTAATTCATTAGAATGGATCGTACGAATGAATTGGAATGGATCATATTAATGAATTAGAATGGATCGTACGAATGAATTAGAATGGATCGTACGAATGAATTAGAATGGATCTTACGAATGGATTAGAATGGATCGTACGAATGAATTAGAATGGATCGTGTGAAAGAATTAAAATGGATTGTATGAATGAATTAGAATGGATCGTACGAATGAATTAGAATGGATCGTACGAAGGAATTAGAATGGATCGTACGAATGAATTACACGAATGTATCCATTCTAATTCATTCATACGATCCATTCTAATTCATTCGTACGATCCATTCTAATTCACTCATACGATCCATTCTAATACATTCATACGATCCATTCTAATTCATTTACACGAATATATCCATTCTAATTCATTCGTACGATCCATTCTAATTCCTTCATACGATCCATTCTAATTCATTCGTACGATCTATTCTAATTCATTCGTACGATCCATTCTAATTCATTCGTACGATCCATTCTAATTCATTCGTACGATCCATTCTAATTCATTCATACAATCCATTCTAATTCTTTCACACGATCCCTTCTAATTCATTCGTACGATCCATTCTAATTCATTCGTGCAATCCATTCTATTTAATTCGTACGATCCATTCTTACTCATTCGTACAATCCATTCTAATTCATTCACACGAATGTATCCATTCGTACGAATGAATTAGAATAGATTGTACGAATGAATTAGAATGCATCGTACGAATGAATTAGAATGGATCGTACGAAGGAATTAGAATGGATCGTACGAATGAATTAGAATAGATCGTACGAATGAATTAGAATGGATCGTACGAAGGAATTAGAATGGATCGTACGAATGAATTAGAATGGATATATTCGTGCAAATGAATTAGAATGGATCGTATGAATGTATTAGAATGGATCGTATGAGTGAATTAGAATGGATCGTACGAATAAATTAGAATGGATCGTATGAATGAATTAGAATGGATACATTCGTGCGAATGAATTAGAATTGATCGTACGAATGAATTAGAATGGATCGTGCGAATGAATTAGAATGGATCGTACGAATGAATTAGAATGGATCGTACGAATGAACTAGAATGGATACATTCGTGCGAATGAATTAGAATGGATCGTACGAATGAATTAGAATGGATCGTACGAATGAATTAGAATGGATCGTACGAATGAGTAAGAATGGATCGTACGAATGAAATAGAATGGATTGTACGAATGAATTAGAATGGATTCGTATGAATGAATTAGAATGGATACATTCGTGCGAATAAATTAGAATGGATCATACGAAGGAATTAGAATGGATCGTACGAATGAATTAGAATGGATTTATTCGTGCAAATGAATTAGAATGGATCGTATGAATGTATTAGAATGGATTGTATGAGTGAATTAAAATGGATCGTACGAATGAATTAGAATGGATCATATGAATGAATTAGAATGGATACATTCATGCGAATGAATTAGAATTGATCGTACGAATGAATTAGAATGGATTATGCGAATGAATTAGAATAGATCGTACGAATGAATTAGAATGGATCGTACGAATGAACTAGAATGGATACATTCGTGCGAATGAATTAGAATGGATCGTACGAATGAATTAGAATGGATCGTACGAATGAATTAGAATGGATCTTACGAATGAATTAGAATGGATCGTACGAATTAATTAGAATGGATCGTACGAATGAATTAGAATGGATACATTCGTGCGAATGAATTAGAATGGATCGGGCGAATGAAATAGAATGGATCGTACGAATGAATTAGAATGGATCGTACGAATGAATTAGAATGGATCGTACGAATAAATTAGAATGGATACATTCGTCCGAATGAAATAGAATGGATCATACGAATGAGTAAGAATGGATCGTACGAATGAAATAGAATGGATCGTACGAATGAACTAGAATGGATACATTCGTGCGAATGAATTAGAATGGATCGTACGAATGAATTAGAATGGATCGTACGAATGAATTAGAATGGATCTTACGAATGAATTAGAATGGATCGTACGAATGAATTAGAATGGATCGTACGAATGAATTAGAATGGATACATTCGTGCGAATGAATTAGAATGGATCGGACGAATGAATTAGAATGGATCGTATGAATGAATTAGAATAGATCGAACGAATGAATTAGAATGGATCGAACGAATAAATTAGAATGGATACATTCGTCCGAATGAATTAGAATGGATCATACGAATGAATTAGAATGGATCGTACGAATGAATTAGAGTGGATCATATTAATGAATTAGAATGGATCGTACGAATGAATTAGAATGGATACATTCATGCGAATGAATTAGAATGGATCGTGCACGAATGTATCCATTCTAATTCATTCGTACGATCCATTCTGCACAAAGGTATCCATTCTAATCCATTCGTAGGATCCATTCTAATCCATTCGTATGATCCATTCTAATTCATTCGTACGATCCATTCTAATTCATTCGCTCGAATGTATCCATTCTAATCCATTCGTACGATCCATTCTAATTCATTCGCATGAATGTAACCATTCTAATTCATTCATTTGATCCATTCTAATTCATTCGTACGATCCATTCTAATTCATTCGTCCGATCCCTTCTAATTCATTCGCACGAATGTATCCATTCTAATTCATTCGTACGATCCATTCTAATTCATTCGTACGATCCATTCTAATTCATTCGTAAGATCCATTCTAATTCATTCGTACGATCCATTCTAATTCATTCGTACGATCCATTCTAATTCATTCGCACGAATGTATCCATTCTAGTTCATTCGTACGATCCATTCTCATCCATTCGTACGATCCATTCTAATTCATTCGCATGAATGTAACCATTCTAATTCATTCATTTGATCCATTCTAAGTCATTCGTACGATCCATTCTAATTCATTCGTCTGATCCATTCTAATTCATTCGCACGAATGTATCCATTATAATTCATTCGCACGATCCATTCTAATTCATTCGTACGATCCATTCTAATTCATTCGTACGATCTATTCTAATTCTTTCGTAGGATCTTAGAATGGAATATATGAATGAATTAGAATGGATCGTACGAATGAATTAGAATGGATATTATGAATGAATTAGAATGGATCGTATGAATGAATTAGAATGGATCGTGCGAAAGAATTAGAATGGATCGTACGATCCATTCTAATTCATTCATACAACCCATTCTAATTCATTCGCACCAATGTATCCATTCTAATCCATTTGTACGATCCATTCTAATCCATTCGTATGATACATTCTAATTCATTCGCACAAATGTACCCATTCTAATTCATTCGTATGATCCATTCTAATTCATTCGTACGATACATTCTAATTCATTCGTACGATCCATTCTAGTTCATTCATATGATCCATTCTAATTAATTCGTATGATCCATTCTAATTCATTCGTACGATCTATTCTAATTCATTCGTACGATCCATTCTAATTCATTCGTACGATCCATTCTAATTTATTCGTATGATCCATTCTAATTCATTCGTACGATCCATTCTAATTCATTCGTGCGATCCATTCTAATTCATTCGCACAATCCATTCTATTTCATTCGTACGATCCATTCTTACTCATTGGTACGATCCATTCTAATTCATTCGCACGAATGTATCCATTCTAATTCATTCGTACGAATCCATTCTAATTCATTCGTACAATCCATTCTATTTCATTCGTACGATCTATTCTTACTCATTCGTATGATCCATTCTAATTCATTCGCACGAATGTATCCATTCTAAATCATTCATACGATCCATTCTAATTCATTCATACGATCCATTCTAAATCATTCGTACAATCCATTCTATTTCATTCGTACGATCCATTCTTACTCATTCGTATGATCCATTCTAATTCATTCGGACGAATGTATCCATTCTAATTTATTCGTACGATCCATTCTAATTCATTCATACGATCCATTCTAATTCATTCGTACGATCCATTCTAATTCATTCGTATGATCCATTCTAATTAATTCGTATGATCCATTCTAATTCATTCGTATGATCCATTCTAATTCATTCATACAATCCATTCTAATTCAATCGCACGAATGTATCCATTCTAATTATTTCGTACGATCCATTCTAATTCATTCATACAATCCATTCTAATTTATTCCGTACGATCCATTTTAATTCATTCGCTCGAATGTATCCATTCTAATCCATTCGTACGATCCATTCTAATCCATTCGTACGATCCATTATAATTCATACGATTCATTCTTACGATCCATTCTATTTTATTCGTACGATCCATTCTTACTCATTGGTACGATCCATTCTAATTCATTCGCACGAATGTATCCATTCTAATTCATTCGTACGAATCCATTCTAATTCATTCGTACGATCCATTCTAATTCATTCGCACGATCCCTTCTAATTCATTCGTACGATCCATTCTAATTCATTCGTACGAATGAACTGCTCTAATTCATTCGTATGATCCATTCTAATTCATTCGCACGAATGTATCCATTCTAGTTCATTCATACGATCCTTTCTAATTCATTCGTACGATCCATTCTAATTCATTCGCACGATCCATTCTAATTCATTAGCACGATCCATGCTAATTCATTCGTTCGATCAATTCTAATTCATTAGCACGATCCATTCTAATTCATTCGTACGATCCATTTTAATTCATTCGCACGATCCATTCTAATTCATTCATAGGATCCATTCTAATTCATTCATACGATCTATTCTAATTCTTTCGCACGAATGTATCCATTCTAATTCATTCGCACGAATGTATCCATTCTAATTCATTCGTACGATCCATTCTAATTCATTCGTACGATCCATTCTAATTCATTCGTACGATCTATTCTAATTCATTCATACGATCTATTCTAATTCATTCATACAATCCATTCTAATTCTTTCACACGATCCATTCTAATTCATTCATATGATCCATTCTAATTCATTCGTACGATACATTCTAATCCATCCGTACGATCCATTCTAATTCATTCATACGATCCATTCTTATTCATTCATACAATCCATTCTAATTCTTTCACACGAACCATTCTAATTCATTCGTAGGATCCATTCTAATTCATTCGTACAATCTATTCTATTTCATTCGTACGAACCATTCTTACTCATTCGTATGATCCATTCTAATTCATTCGGACGAATGTATCCATTCTAATTTATTCGTACGATCCATTCTAATTCATTCGTACGATCCATTCTAATTCATTCGTACGATCCATTCTTACTCATTCGTATGATCCATTCTAATTCATTCGTACGATCCATTCTAATTCATTCGTACGATCCATTCTAATTCATTCGCACTATCCATTCTAATTCATTCGTACGATCCATTCTAATTCATTCGTAAGATCCATTCTAATTTATTCGTTCAAATATATCCATTCTAATTCATTCCGTACGATCCATTCTAATTCATTCGTACGATCCATTCTAATTCATTCGTACGAATGTATCCATTCCAATTCATTCGTACGATCCATTCTAATTCATTCGTACGATCCATTCTAATTCATTCGGACGAATGTATCCATTCTAATTTATTCGTACGATCCATTCTAATTCATTCATTTGATCCATTCTAATTCATTCGTACGATCCATTCTAATTCATTCGTCCGATCCATTCTACTTCATTCACACGAATGTATCCATTCTAATTCATTCGTACGATCCATTCTAATTCATTCGAACGATCCATTCTAATTCATTCGTAAGATCAATTCTAATTCATTCGTACGATCCATTCTAACTCATTCGTACGATCCATTCTAATTCATTCGCACGAATGTATCCATTCTAGTTCATTCGTACGATTCATTCTAATTCATTCGTACGATCCATTCTAATTCATTCGCACGATCCATTCTAATTCATTCGTACGATCCATTCTAATTCATTCATACGATCCATTCTAATTCATTCGCACGAATGTATCCATTCTAATTCATTCAGACGATCCATTCTACTTCATTCATACTATCCGTTCTAATTCACTCATACGATCCATTCTAATTCATTCATACGATCCATTCTAATTCATTTGCACGAATATATCCGTTCTAATTCATTCGTATGATCCATTCTAATTCCTTCGTACGATCCATTCTAATTCCTTCGTACAATCCATTCTATTTCATTCATATGATCCATTCTAATTAATTCGTACGATCCATTCTAATTCATTCATATGATCCATTCTAATTCATTCGTACGATCCATTCTTACTCATTCGTACGATCCATTCTAATTCATACATACAATCCATTCTAATTCATTCCGTACGATCCATTCTAATTCATTCATACGATCTATTCTTTCATACAATCCATTCTAATTCTTTCGTGCGAATGAATTAGAATGGATACCTTTGTGCATATGAATTAGAATGGATCGTACGAATGAATTAGAATGGATCATATTAATGAATTAGAATGGATCGTACGAATGAATTAGAATGGATACATTCGTGCGAATGAATAAGAATGGATCGTGCGAATCAATTAGACTAGATCGTGCGAATGAATAAGAATAGATCATATGAATGAATTAGAATGGATCGTACGAATTAATTAGAACGGATACATTCGTGCGAATGAATTAGAATGGATTGTATGAATGAATTAGAATGGATCGTACGAATGAATTAGAATGGATCATACGAATTAATTAGAATGGATCATACGAATGAATTAGAATGGATCGTACGAATGAATTAGAATGGATCGTGCGAATGAATTAGAATGGATCGTACGAATGAATTAGAATGGATACATTTGTGCGAATGAATTAGAATGGATCGTACAAATGAATTAGAATGGATCGTATGAATGAATTAGAATGGATCGTACGAATGAATTAGAACGGATCATGCGAATAAATTAGAATGGATCGTACGAATGAATTAGAATGGATCGTGTGAAAGAATTAGAATGGATCGTACGAATGAATTAGAATGGATCGTGCGAATGAATTAGAATGGATCGTACGAATGAATTAGAATGGATACATTTGTGCAAATGAATTAGAATGGATCGTACGAATGAATTAGAATGGATCGTATGAATGAATTAGAATGGATCGTACGAATGAATTAGAATGGATCGTGCGAATGAATTAGAATGGATCGTACGAATGAATTAGAATGGATCGTACGAATGAACTAGAATGGATACATTCGTGCGAATGAATTAGAATGGATCGTACGAATGAATTAGAATGGATCGTACGAATGAATTAGAATGGATCTTACAAATGAATTAGAATGGATCGTACGAATGAATTAGAATGGATCGTACGAATGAATTAGAATGGATACATTCGTGCGAATGAATTACAATGGATCGGACGAATGAATTAGAATGGATCGTACGAATGAATTAGAATGGATCGTACGAATGAATTAGAATGGATCGTACGAATAAATTAGAATGGATACATTCGTCTGAATGAATTAGAATGGATCATACAAATGAGTAAGAATGGATCGTACGAACGAAATAGAATAGATTGTACGAATGAATTAGAATGGCTCCTACGAAGGAATTAGAATGGATCGTGTGAAAGAATTAGAATGGATTGTAGTAATGAATTAGAATGGATCGTATGAATGAATTAGAATGGATCGTGAGAATGAATTCGAATGGATCGTACGAATTCATTCTAATTCATTCATACAATCCATTCTAATTCTTTCACACGATCTATTCTAATTCATTCGTAGGATCCATTCTATTTCATTCGTACAATCTATTCTATTTCATTCGTACGATCCATTCTTACGTATCCGTTTGATCCATTCTAATTCATTCGGACGAATGTATCTAGAATGGATCGTAGGAATGGATTAGAATGGATCGTACGAATGGATTAGAATGGATACATTCGTGCGAATGAATTAGAATTGATCATACGAATGAGTAAGAATGGATCGTATGAATGAAATAGAATGGATTGTACGAATGAATTAGAATGGATCGTGCGAACGAATTTGAATGGATCGTACGAATGAATTAGAATGGATCGTTCTAATGAATTAGAATTGATCGTACGAATGAAATAGAATGGATTGTACGAATGATTTAGAATGGATACATTCGTGCGAATGAATTAGAATGGATCGTACTAATGAGTAAGAATGGATCGTACGAATGAAATAGAATGGATTGTGCGAATGAATTAGAATGGATCGTACGAATGAATTAGAATGGATCATGTGAAAGAATTAGAATGGATTGTATGAATGAATTAGAATGGATCGTACGAATGAATTAGAATGGATCGTACGAATGAATTAGAATGGATCGTACGAATGAATTAGAATGGATACATTCGTGCGAATGAATTAGAATGGATACATTCTTGCGAAAGAATTAGAATAGATCGTATGAATGAATTAGAATGGATCCTATGAATGAATTAGAATGGATCGTGCGAATGAATTAGAATGGATCGTACGAATGAATTAGAATGGATCGTGCTAATGAATTAGAATTGATCGAACGAATGAATTAGCATGGATCGTGCTAATGAATTAGAATGGAACGTACGAATGAATTAGAATAGATTGTGTGAAAGAATTAGAATGGATTGTATGAATGAATTAGAATGAATTCGTACGATCCATTCGAATTCATTCGCACGATCCGTTCTAATTCATTCATACGATCCATTCTAATTCATTCATACAATCCATTCTAATTCTTTCACACGATCCATTCTAATTCATTCGTAGGATCCATTCTAATTCATTCGTACAATCTATTCTATTTCATTCGTACGATCCATTCTTACTCATTCGTATGATCCATTCTAATTCATTCGGACGAATGTATCCATTCTAATTTATTCGTACGATCCATTCTAATTCATTCGTACGATCCATTCTAATTCATTCGTACGATCCATTCTAATTCATTCGTCCGATCCATTCTAATTCATTCGCACGAATGTATCCATTCTAATTCATTCGTATGATCCATTCTAATTCATTCGTACGATCCATTCTAATTCATTCGTAAGATCCATTCTAATTCATTCGTACGATCCATTCTAATTCATTCGTACGATCCATTCTAATTCATTCGCACGAATGTATCCATTCTAGTTCATTCGTACGATCCATTCTAATTCATTCGTACGATCAATTCTAATTCATTCGCACGATCCATTCTAATTCATTCGTACGATCCATTCTAATTCATTCATACGATCCTTTCTAATTCATTCGTACGATCCATTCTAATTCATTCACACAAATGTATCCATTCTAATTCATTCGAACGATCCATTCTAATTCATTCGCACGATCCATTCTAATTCATTCGTACGATCCATTCTAATTCATTCGCACGATCTGCTCTTATTCATTCGCACAATCCATTCTAATTCATTCGCACGAATGTATCCATTCTAATCCATTCGCACAAATGTCTCCATTCTAATTCATTCGAATGATCCATTCTAATTCATTCGCACGATCCATTCTAATTCATTCGTACGATCCATTCTAATTCATTCGCACGATCCATTCTAATTCATTAGCACGATCCATGCTAATTCATTCGTTCGATCAATTCTAATTCATTAGCACGATCCATTCTAATTCATTCGTACGATCCATTCTAATTCATTCGCACGATCCATTCTAATTCATTCATAGGATCCATTCTAATTCATTCATACGATCTATTCTAATTCTTTCGCACGAATGTATTCATTCTAATTCATTCGCACGAATGTATCCATTCTAATTCATTCGTACGATCTATTCTAATTCATTCGTACGATCCATTCTAATTCATTCGTACGATCTATTCTAATTCATTCATACGATCTATTCTAATTCATTCATACAATCCATTCTAATTCTTTCACACGATCCATTCTAATTCATTCATATGATCAATTCTAATTCATTCGTACGATCAATTCTAATTCATATGCACAAAGGTATCCATTCTAATCCATTCGTAGGATCCATTCTAATCCATTCGTACGATCCATTCTAATTCATTCATACGATCCATTCTAATTCATTCGCTCGAATGTATTCATTCTAATCCATTCGTACGATCCATTCTAATCCATTCGTACGATCCATTCTAATTCATTCGCAAGAATGTAACCATTCTAATTCATTCATACGATCCATTCTAATTCAGTCGTACGATCCATTCTAATTCATTCGTACGGACCATTCTAATTCATTCGTACGATCCATTCTAATTCATTCGCACGAATGTATCCATTCTAATTCATTCATATGATCCATTCTAATTCATTCATACAATCCATTCTAATTCTTTCACACGATCCATTCTAATTCATTCATACGATCCATTCTAATTCATTTGTACAATCCATTCTAATTCATTCGCACGAATGTATCCATTCTAATTCATTCATACGATCCATTCTAATTCATTCGTACGATCCATTCTAATTCCTTCGTACGATCCATTCTAATTCCTTCGTACGATCTATTCTAATTCATTCGTACGATCCATTCTAATTCATTCGTACGATCCATTCTAATTCATTCGTAAGATCCAATCTAATTCATTCGTACGATCCATTCTAATTCATTCGTACGATTCATTCTAATTCATTCGCACGAATGTATCCATTCTAGTTCATTTGTACGATCCATTCAAATTCATTCGTACGATCCATTCTAATCCATTCGTACGATCCATTCTAATTCATTCATACGATCCATTCTAATTCATTCATACAATCCATTCTAATTCTTTCACACGATCCATTCTAATTCATTCGTAGGATTCATTCTAATTCATTCGTACAATCTATTCTATTTCATTCGTACGATCCATTCTTACTGATTCGTATGATCCATTCTAATTCATTCGGACGAATGTATCCATTCTAATTTATTCGTACGATCCATTCTAATTCATTCGTACGATCCATTCTAAATCATTCGTACGATCCGTTATAATTCATTCGCACTATCCATTCTAATTCATTCGTACGATCCATTCTAATTTATTCGTATGATCCATTCTAATTTATTCGTTCAAATATATCCATTCTAATTCATTCCGTACGATCCATTCTAATTCATTCGTACGATCCATTCTAATTCATTCGTATGAATGTATCCATTCTAATTCATTCGTACGATCCATTCTAATTCATTCGTATGATCCATTCTAATTCATTCGGACTAATGTATCCATTCTAATTTATTCATACGATCTGTTAGGGGTAGCTGAAATCTGCCCTGGAGTTCGCACCCCCCCCCCCCCGCTCACCAAGTCACCTTGACAGGGAGCGAGATCCACATTGGGCTGAAGGGGCCTAGGCCAAGAGCACTCTTAGGAGCTCGCCTAAGCTCGCTGGAGCTCACCTAAGCTCGCTCAAGAGCTCGCCCAAGCTTCTTCAGGAGCTCGCCTAAGCTCTCTCAGGAGCTCGCCCAAGCTTGTTCAGGAGCTCGCCTAAGCTCGCTCAGGAGCTCGCTTAGCTCGCACCGGAGCTCGCCTAAGCTCTCTCAGGAGCTCGCCCAAGCTCGCTCAGGAGCTCGCCCAAGCTCGCTCAGGAGCTCGCCCAAGCTCACTCAGGAGCTCGCCCAAGCTCGCTCAGGAGCTCGCCAAGCTCTCTCAGGAGTTCGCCAAGCTCGCTCAGGAGCTCGCTTAGCTCGCACCGGAGCTCGCCCAAGTTCGCCCCGACCCCTGTTTATCGAAGAGGTTGCCCCCGCGAGGCCCGACTCTTGATAAATATGGACGAAAGGACGGAGCAGTGCCGGGCGAGCTTGCCTTTGCTTCCTCCCTGAGACCGCCCAGACTTGAACATTCCAGAACAGCCAGCTGGCAGCAACAAGAAAGATGCTCTCCCCCACTCAAACCGCCTGGCAGTCTTAACGACAGAATGTCAGGGCGCGAGTACCAAGGACTGTCAGACCCACGCGAGCCAGAACGTGGGGGTCTAGAAGGCCCTGGAAGAATCTCCACGTGTCGGACAGCGGTAGGTTGCCAATTGCTATAAATGCACAACCCCAGGCTCCATAGTACAGGTTGGAAATCCTTTTCCCTACCACTTTGGTATACAACAGCTCGCCGTTGTGCCACCGTGACTGACTTGAGCGTCGGAGGGTCTGCGCTCCTAAGGGAGCCAGCCGTTCTCACGTTCTCTTTTCTTTGTCTTGCAGGCAGCCCGCACGGACCAGCGAAAATTCCCCCAAACATTTGGCGCCGCCTGTGGGATCTTTGACTGGTTCCTGCGAGAACGCCCACGACCACGCGGTTGAGCGCTGTCGGCTCTCGTAACCCCAAAGATGGCTCCGGCGACAAGGGGACGCAGGCGACCGAGGACCCGCGCAAGGTCTGCGCTCAGCGAACCTCCTGTTGAGACCACCCAGCCCCATGTCCCGCTCAGTGACCAGCTCCTGTTGGAGATGTTGGCCACCCAGCGGACCATGATGGAGGAACTGACGCAACTGCGTCAGGTTCAGGCGGCCAGCCGACGCTCCGGGCCGGCGAATACGGCACCTCCGGTGCGACCACAGGCTTCAACATCGCGCCCGCTCACGACCGCTCCGGTGCGGCAGGTTTCCCATCCGGAACCCCCGGTCGGGAGAGCGGCCGTGCGCAGGGTGCCGGAAACCCCGCTCACGAGGTTGCAGAAGCTAGTAACCCAGCGGTCTAGCAACCAGGCGACCTCGCACGCGACCATCCCTTGCCGCCATAGCCGGAGTGTCGATTTTGACGGGTCGGAGGCAAGATCTCTAGAGCGGGATCGCGACCCGCGCCATCGGCGACGTGGGAAAGAGCCCGCGGTGGCTACGCCTTCCGAAGCTCGAGAGGCAACGGCCTCCCACAGACCAACCGCTATGATGAAGGAATCCACGGGCGAACAGCGAGGAGGCCGCCGAGCGGTAGCCCCCGAGGGTCGCCGCGGGGCGGATCCGAACCTCCCTCGAGGGAGCGTGCTCGGCCGCCTAGGACCTGCGCAGCAGCCTCTGGGAGTTTTCCCCGAGCACTGGCAGCGACCTAACGCGACGTTAGACCTGCTAGAGGACCTCGCCGCCCACGGGGGTAGCTCGCCTTTCACAAGCGAGGTGCACCAAGAAGGTTTCCCTCACCACTGGACCCCCCTGAAGTTTGTATTGTTCGACGAGTCGTAGGATCCCATTGACCATCTCCTGGCCTACAGAAAGCTTCTGTTTTTTCCGGACCAGGACCACGTTTTGTGCCGAGCATTCCCGAGCAGTTTGACCGGCTCGGCATTGAACTGGTTCCACAAGTTGCCGCCCGGCATGATCCCCGACTTTCCAACTCTCTCTAGGCTATTCCTGGAGCAGTATCGTTGCAATAGGCAGCCCCCGAAAAGAATCGAGTCTATGTTTACTTTAGCCATGGGAGCTCGCGAAACGCTTCGGTGCTTCGCAACGCAATTCCGAAGCGCCTACCTCGCTCTGGAAGACGCGGCGGGCCAAGATCGTACCGTGGTGAGTGCTTTCAGAAGCGCCCTCCCCGAGGGAGGCAAGCTTCATGACGCCCTAGTGATCAAAGATCCTCGCACGATGATTGAACTATTTGCCCTGGTCCAACAACACATCAAGCTCGAAGATGCGGTGCTAGACCGGAAGGGAAAGGAAGTCGAGCAGTGACCTCCTCCGGCTCTGCGACCTCTTATCGTTAAGGCCGTGGAGAGGAGGGAGGTGCCACTGGCGGTACCTTTGCCCGGACTGTCCGCAGCTCCTGCAGTACAGCCCGCTGAAGCTCCCGCGGCGGTCGCTGGAAGGCCGGCGAACTGGCGCCTGCCTCCGGGACCCGAGGAGCGGGATTTCACCGTGTTAACCCACTCGCCAGGGCAAGTTTTTCATCAGATTCAGAATAAACCCTTTGTCCATTACCCGCCACCCCTGCAGGTCGGCGAGCCTGGCTCTACGGACAACGCGTGGCGGTGCGCTTTTCATCGCAGCCCCGGGCATCACACCAATAGATGCCGGGCTCTGAAGAACCACCTCGAGGACTTGGTCGCCCAAGGCCATTTGGATCAATTTATTTCGCCTCCAAGGAGATTCGAGGTGATGCCGGCGCGGGCTCCTCGGGAGGGAGATCGCCCGGGGCCAGCTGAGCCCGCCCTACCTCTGCCTCCCCCGGGAGGGCCGGCGGTCTGTCACACCATCAACGGGCGCCTGAACGACCCAAGATCCAGCAACGAGGTACGGCGACAAGTGAGGGAGATGGAACGGGTTCAGAAGGTATTCTCCGTTTCTCTGACCCCTGTATTGCTCCAAACCCCGAGGGTGGAAGCCCGAGACTTTATTTGGTCCTCGGAGGAGGACATGGCCGGGGTCGTTACCCCCCACAATGACCCCCTCGTCATACGCCTTATGATGGCTAACATCGAAGTAAGGCGGGTCCTGATTGACCCGGGAAGTGCAGTAGACGTCCTGTTCTTGTTGGCCTTCCAGCGAATGGGTCTGAGACAAATCGATTTGTCTCCCTCAACAGGCTCGCTCATCGGTTTCACTGGCGAGGTCGCTAAGTTGGTAGGGGAGATAACCCTCACCGTAACGGCGGGCCCGGAGGTACGACAAGTCCGCTTCGCAGTGGTGGATGGGTAGTCCGCTGTCAATGCCATCCTAGGGCGACCTTGGTTGAGGCAGATGAAAGCGGTCTCCTCGCCTAATCACCAGGCCCTCAAGTTTCCCACCGACAGAGGGGTCGTGGTGATTCGAGGAGATCAGGTCGCTGCTACCAGGTGTGAGCAGGACGTCTTTCACCTCGCAGACGTCGAGGTCGCTGAGGCCATGAGGCCCGCGCCCTCCTAGCAATTAGCGATCACCTCGAGCGGGCTCCCTCGAAGCCCGAGAGAGGTCTCCTCGCTTAAATCCCCTGCTTCACCCTCGGGTGGGAGCGGTGTGGATCTTGAGCTCGAGGAAAAAGGCCGCCGACCAGGATCTCAGAGGGGAAGTTTTCCCGTTGCCGAGCCATAGTAAGAAGTCAACATCGGTGGCCTGGGCGGACCAAGGATCGTCCATCACGGGACCTCGCTAACCAAGGGCATTCAAGGCTGGTGACATGGTGATGAGAGGGGTGTTCGCAAGCACGTAAGAGCCTAATGCATGAAAGTTCGCGGTGAACTAGGAAGGCCCCTACATAGTACACGAAGCAGGAAGCTCGGGGGCTTGCTGGTTGATGACCGCTGAAGGCGACCTGTTAGAGCGACCTTGGAATGCTTTCCACCTTCGCAAGGTTTATGCATAAGACTAAGGAATTTTGTAAGTCATCTTCTGAAGAAGCTATGAATGAACGATGAAGGTTTCAACAAGGAATTTAGCTCGAGAGCTCGGGGCAGCAAGAGCCCGCATGATCTATAAAATGTAGTCCGCCGTTGTGCGGACTTAAAGCAAGACCGGGATCCTCAGAGGCAGCCAGTGGGCAACCTTGAGCTTCCCGGGGTAGTCCGCCGTTGTGCGGACTTAAAGCAAGACCAGGATCCTCAGAGGCAGCCAGTGGGCGACCTTGAGATTCCCGGGGTAGTCCGCCGTTGTGCGGACTTAAAGCAAGACCAGGATCCTCAGAGGCAGCCAGTGGGTGACCTTGAGATTCCTGGGGAAGTCCGCTGCCTAGTGGACTCTAAACCTAACCGGGATCCTTCGCGTTCACCTGCCATGAACGGAAGCATCCTGGCGCGGGCGTACCCCTCAAAGGGCAAGACCGCCGAACAGGATCATCGAGGGAAATTAACCGGGCAGGGGGCAGCTAGTACTTATTAGTTTCCTTTAAAAATAAAAATGGTTTAAGTCTCTGAGTGTAGGGAAGTTTTTGAAGTCTTTTGGTTCGCTTAAACGTTTTTCGGGCTCAGAGACTATTGAGTTTTTGCGAGCATGCCGAGTTTTTCGTTTGGATATACTTTAAAATAAAAAGGTTGAATCGAATTAGCTGCCTCGCCCGGGGTATCACTCTCGAGATCGCTGCGAAACTCCTGAAGCGAACTCATGAGCGACACAGAGAAAGAAAGAGACGCATAGGCGAGCTCAAAAGGATGAAAATTTCATTGATTGACAAAAATTACAAAAACAGTTACAAGGCTGCGAGCTCAAGGCTTGCTAGTCTCTGCCCCACTGTCGTCCCCTCGGCGCCGCTTCTTCGACCTTTCGGTCCTATATTTCTCCACCGTGGCCAGGGCGCCTTTCTTGAGGAGATCGTCCAGCTGGGCTTAGAGGCGACCTTGCTGAGCCCGGAGGCCATCGGCGTGCGTCTCCTTCAAGGCGGCAATCTCTGTCTTCAGAGCAGCGACCTCGCCTTGAAGTTGAGCCGCCTCCCACTGCGCGACCTCCCTGGCGGACACAGCCTCGTCTCGTTCCGCTTTAGCTTTGAGGAGGGCGGTAGCGGACAGGCCTTTGGCTGCCTCGGCCATGGCAAGGCCTGACACCAAGGCTTTGACCCTGCGGTGCAGTGCCTCCGACTCCGTCCTCAGCTCCTCGAAGCCCTTAGCTCGTTGAAGCTCGTGGATGTGCTCGTCCACCTTGCGCTTGGACCCCCGAAGGGAATCGTCGAACAAGGCAGCCAGCGCCTTCCCGGCCCCAACGACCTCCGCGGCCAGCGCCTGGCTCTGCTTCTCCGCCTGCATAAGGAAGGTGAAAAAGTTAGCAAAAAGCGAAAATTAGCATTCTTGGCGGAAGGGTCAGAGAGAGCAAGATGTACCTCGGCCAGGCGTTCGTTTATTGAAGCGAAGGGGGCTCGGGCGAAGACGTTACGGCCCAGCAGCTGCCGCACGTAGTAGGGCGCCCTCCCCTCTTCTAATTCATTGGGACGATCCATTCTAATTCATTCATACGAACTATTCTAATTCATTCGTACGATCCATTGTAATTCATTCATGCGATCCATTCTAATTCATTCGTATAATCCATTCGAATTCATTTGCACGACTGTATCCATTCTAATTCATTCATACGATCCATTCTATTTCATTCATACGATCCATTCTAATTCATTCGTATGATCCATTTAAATTCAGTCGTACGATCCATTCTAATTCATTCGTACGATCCATTCTAATTCATTCGCACGATCCATTCTAATTCATTCGTATGATCCATTGTAATTCATTCGTACGATCCCTTCTAATTCATTCGCACGAATGTTGTGGGTGCAAATTTTGGCATAAATCTACCACGGGACCCACCGGTCCTGCCTGGTGGGCCCACGAGGACTACAGCGGGACCCATCGGCCCTGCCTGGTGGGCCCACGAGGACTACAGCGGGACCCACCGGCCCTGCTTGGTGGGCCCACGAGGGCTACAGCGGGACCCACCGGCCCTGCTTGGTGGGCCCACGAGGGCTACAGCGGGACCCACCGGCCCTGCTTGGTGGGCCCACGAGGGCTACAGCGGGACCCATCGGCCCTGCTTGGTGGGCCCACGAGGATTATAGCGGGACCCACCGGCCCTGCCTGGTGGGCCCACGAGGACTACAGCAGGACCCACCAGCCCTGCCTGGTGGACCCCCGAAGACAACCGCAGGGCCCGCAACTTTACCTGGAGAATCCCCAGATACTACAGCAGAAACCGCCATTCGCCACCCGGAATGCCTATAAATAGCAGAGCCTTCGAATGTAAAAGGGATCCCGATCCACAAATCTGATTTCCACTCTGAGATCTGACTTTCAGAACCAGAGCTCTGGGATTTCAAACTTCCGATCTACCATCTCCCTTTGATCTTCTTTCAGAAAGATCAGTGTTTACAGTGATACTCGGCCTGTCGAGATCACTTCAACATAAGTGTTAGTGAATTCGGGTTGCACCCTATAGCACGGAGACGTAGGCTTCGGCTGAACTCCGAGATCACTTCTCGTGTCAAACTCTCTCTCTGATTGCATCTCTCTGTTTACAAATCAAAAGCTTCAACTTCGATCAACAGATCGACCAACGATCTTCGACGTCAACACGAACATTCAATTGACTGGTGCTGTGAGAGTCTTCGGGTCGGCACGAAGATTTTCCCCCACAGTTTGGCGCCGTCTGTGGGATCCGAGCGAGAAGCTGTGTTCTCTCTTTACTTCAACTACCAGATCAATAGCCAAACTTCCTCGCCCCCTCGGTTGATCAGACAACTGATCGGACGTCGGCAATCTCGTTGTACCCTTCGCACTCTGAATGGCGAGAACCAAACACCAGGGCCAACCAGAAGGAAGTAACACTCAACATCAACCTCGTCCTGAGACTCGTTCAATGAGTCAAAGGCTCAACTTCGGGCAGCCCCTTGCTGTTCCCGAGATGGGGGTTCATTCAGGAAGCGGGAGATCGGTCGATCGACCGATCGCCCCTCATCCTCATCAATCAATTGGGCAGACTGTCCCTGCTCCTGCTGAAGATCCTCCATCGACTTACCAGATCTCTGCAATCGATTTCCAACTACTCCAATTGGCGAAGCAAAACGCCACCCTCACTGCTGAGAGGGATGCTCTGAAGAAGGCAGCTTCTGAAGCTGGAATTGCTATTCCGATCCCCTCCGCAAGTGAGAGGGTTGATCCTCCTCGACATTCAATTTACTCCGAACAACGGAGGTCAATGGGCACTGATGCTCTCGAGAGGATTCGACGCGACCCAACTCCCTCTGCTGCTCCTTGGAAGCAGAGTGTCTGGGATCGTCTTGAAGACGAGTCCTCCCAATCTTCATCTGGTCGTAACTGCGACAAAAGAGCACCATCGAAGCTCAACCTGCCAAGGAAGCACCAAATGAAAGGCGCTCCTTCAAAGAGTAGAGTCTCCCCTTCCATTCCACTCCAACGTGGACTTGGATCGGACCTTCGACATCGACTTCGACCGGTAAACACTTCAATACCAGAGCAAGACCTTGCGATCTTGCCTCTTGACCCACCTCTAGGTCGAGGACATGGTCGTAGGGATGGGTATTCCTCTGCCGGACCTCTACATCGAAGTCTCTTCGATACCACCTTTCCAAGAGGATGGAGAACTCCTATCCTCCCCAAATTCAACTGTATCAGAGGAGATCCAAGCCTCCATATACTTGCCTTCAAGCAAGCTCTAACGCCACACGAAGAGGAAAACAACGTGCTTTGCCGCACCTTCGCGGGAAGTCTCGACGAGCCTTCACTCGACTGGTATCACAATCTCCGAGCTGGATCCATTACCCAGTTCGGTGTTTTGGCTAACCTCTTTGTGCAGCATTACCAGCTCAACCTGAAACCCGAGAAGAAGCTCGACTCTCTATATCGACTAAGGATGGGGGCAGATGAGACTCTCCGCAGCTTCACGAGGAGGTTTCGCAACGAGCATGCTGCTCTCTCTGGAAGGCATCTGGATGATGAAGCCATCATGTTGGCTTTCCAGAACGCTCTACGCTTCGATCTACACATCTACAACGACTTCATCCGCAATCCCCCTCCTTCTCTGGGAGCTATGTTCGATCGAATTCAGAGGGAAATTGAGGTGGAAGACGATCAAGTCGCTCGAAAAGGGCGAGAGACTAAGAGAAGGCCTGCTGAAAGAGAAGCACCTAAATATGCTGCAAAGGCTCACAACACTGAAGCAGCAGCCCCTCCGGCCAACAAAAGATCAAAGAATGATGGGCGTCGATCTCCAACGAAGACCACTTTCACCGAGTGGAACATGCCAGTCGAGCAGATACTCGACCGCATTCAACACGAAGAGTTCGTTCGGAGGCCTAATCCTCTTCAGCCGAATTCCAAATTCACAGCAGACAAGACAGTCTACTGCGACTTCCATCGAAGTCATGGCCATTCCACCGATCGGTGTTTTCGACTGAAATTCCATCTTGAAGACCTATTGCGAGAAGGCCATCTTCAAGAGTTCGTTAGAGGCGGACACAATCAACATCGGACCTCTGCAAAGGGGAAAGAAGTGTGTTGGATACATCAAATCTCCTCTAACCGGCAAACTATCTCTGTGAATGCCAATGTTTTTGGTATTCATGGAACATTGCACAATCAAAGTCTGACTGGGAAAGAGGTGGATCGCCAAGTTCGACGCATCTTCCACGTTCGTTCTACTGCGAGCAAAGAAGATACCTGGATCGAGAAACCCATCGAAGGTCTTTCTTGGCCATCAATCGTCTTCAACGACACTGATCTTCAAGGAGTCCATACTCCACATCGAGACCCTCTGGTCTTGAAACTCATTATCGACGGCAGCACTGTCAACCGGATCCTCATCGACACCGGAAGCTCCATCGACATTATGTTCTCAGACTGTTTCAAACATCTGGGACATAAGTATCAAAGCCTCGACGTCGTCCCGACTGTGATCACCGGCTTCAATGGTGAACAAAGCATCACAGTGGGCGAATCCAGATTTACTATCGACCTCAGCCGAGAGACTCGAGTCTCGGTGAGGTTTGCAATCGTCGAAGGAATGTCTAGTTACAACGCCATTCTTGGGCGACCATTCCTCCATCAGATCAATGCCATCTCCTCCTCTTACCATCAACTACTCAAGTTTGCAACTGGAGAAGGCATCGTCTGCATTCGAGGCGATCAGCAAGCTGGAAGATCTTGTGAAGCTGCTGCTGCTAAAACAGATCGAAAGATCAATATTGCTCCTCCAAAGCGGCCACGAGATGAAGCTGGTCCCTCTTCTAAATAGCAATCAAAGAAGATTCCGCTGACCGAACCTCCGCCAATCGAATGGGAAGCATCACCTTCAATTGAAGAAATCATCCCGATCAACATAGGCAGCGGAGATCTCCCTCGACAAACATTTATTGGTACCGGTCTTAGCGACGTAGAAGCGCAAGACATGGTATCCTTCCTCCAGTCCAATATCGACGTCTTCGCATGGTGCTTCGAAGACATGCCTGGGATCAACCCAGATGACGCTTGTCACCGACTTGCGATCAAAGAAGAGGTAAAGCCTGTCAAGCAAAAGCCACGCACTATTCGACCAGAGCTACAAGTTGCTGTTCAAGAAGAAATTACCAAGCTACTCGCAGTCGGATTCATCCGAGAAGTGGAGTATCCTACTTGGATCTCTAACATTGTGGCTGTTCCGAAGAAGAACGGAAAGGTTAGAGTCTGCATCGACTTTACCAATCTCAACAAGGCTTGCCCCAAAGATCCTTTTCCCATGCCAAGGATAGATAGACTCGTCGACGCCACTGCTGGCCACGAGCTATTGTCTTTCATGGATGGGTATTCCGGATACAATCAAATTCCACTCCACGCTGATGATCAAGAGAAGACATGTTTTGTGACTAGCAGAGGCCTTTATTGCTACAATGTCATGCCATTCGGCCTCAAAAATGCTGGTTCCACCTATCAAAGGCTAGTCACGAAAATGTTCGAAGATCAGATCGGTCGCAACGTCGAAGTCTATATCGATGATCTCCTTACCAAGAGTTCCGCTCGGAGCAAACATCTATCTGATCTGGCTGAAACCTTCCAAGTCCTCCGAAAGTATCGAATGAAGCTCAATCCAGCCAAGTGCGCTTTCGGAGTTCAATCTGGCAAATTCCTGGGTCATCTTGTGACCAGGAGGGGTATCGAAGCCAATCCCGATCAAATTCGAGCCATCATCGATATGCCTTCACCTACAAATCGAAAAGAAGTTCAACGCCTCACTGGAAGGTTAGCAGCACTCAATCGATTCATTTCAAAATCTTCAGACAAGTGCAAGCCACTCTTCGACAAACTACGAAAGGCGGATACATCTGGCTGGAGTCCAACCTGTGAAGAAGCATTTCAAAGCATCAAGAAATATCTGGTGCAAGCTCCTATCCTGACTGCTCCACTTCCAAAAGAAGACTTGTGGCTCTACCTTGCCGTGACCGATCAAGCAATCAGCGCGGTCTTAGTCAGTAGAAGAGAAGGCATCGAACATCCAGTCTACTACATCAGCCACACTCTTCTTCCGGCTGAGACTCGCTACTCAAAAACTGAGAAGGTCATATTGGCCTTGCTCACTGCATCGCGTCGTCTTCAACCGTACTTCGTCTCCCACCAGATTACTGTCATTTCAGAACACTCACTCAAAGATATCATTGACAAAGCTGGTCGAGCTGGTCGAATGACCAAATGGGTGATCGAAATGAGTGCTCTGGGGATTCAATTCGAATCTCGCACTTCTATCAAAGGTCAAGCAATTGCTGATTTTCTAGCTGACTTTCCAGTTGAAGACCCCATCACTTGGGAAGAAGATGTCGACATGCGCTTGGAAGATGAGGATAAGCCTCCGATCAATCCTACAACGAAAATTGATCCAAGTCTTGAAGTTATTGCTGCAACTCCTCCTTGGAAGCTTTATACTGATGGAGCATCAAGTTCGATCGGTTCGGGAACTGGGATAGTCTTAATATCCCCCGAACTTGATCATCTCCAGAAGGCCACTCTCCTTGGGTTTAATGCCACCAACAACGAAGCTGAATATGAAGCACTCATTTCCGGACTCGAAATGGCAGAATCTCTGGGGGTAGATCGAATCATCATATACAGCGACTCCCAACTGATCATAAGGCAAATCAATGGAGAGTACACAGCTCGAGAAGAAAGAATGCAACTCTACTTGGCCTTAGTACGACGTCTTCAACAATGTTTTACTAGCGCTGAATTCATTCAAATCCCCAGAGCAGAGAACCGAGAAGCAGATGCCTTAGCTAATGCTGCCTCAGTTCTTGGAGACTCACTCGGAGGAAGGCAAATACAGATCGATTATCAAGAAGTGCCCAAGACCATCCCCGATCAACAGATTCTTACTACTACAAAAGGATCTGGGGGTGGAGATCAGCTTGAAGATTGGAGACGACCAATTCTTGACTTCTTCAAACATGGCAAAATGCCAGAAGATCCAAATCAAGCCCGAAGGCTTCAAAGGAAGCTCCCTTGCTACACTTTACAAGGTGAAGATTTATATTTCAAATCTCACAGCGGGATGTTACTCAAGTGCCTTGGTCCTGAACAAGCACAGGCAATCCTGATTGATATCCACTCCGGAGCTTGTGGAAATCATTCGGGAGGAAGATCCCTTGAAGCCAAGACGAAGCTACAAGGGTACTACTGGCCAACAATGGCAAGGGATGCTCAACAAGTCGTTCAAAGGTGCGAGCCTTGTCAACGGCACGCTCGAGCTATTCATGTCCCTGCAGATGAACTCCATCAATTATCAAGTCCCTGGCCCTTCCATCAATGGGGGTTAGACTTCTTGGGTCCTTTCCCTCCAACTCCAAGCAAGAAGAAATATCTACTGCTGGCCACAGATTACTTCACCAAATGGGTTGAAGTTGTGCCCCTCTTTCGAGAGACTGACGACGAAGTGATCAAATTCATTCGGCACAACATCTTCTCAAGATTTGGCACACCTCAAGTTCTTGTTGCTGACAATGGAGCTCAATTTGACTCAGACAAATTCCGAGAGTTCTGTCTGAACAACGGTATCAAGTTATTCTATTCAACTCCAAGATATCCTCAATGCAATGGTCAAGCTGAAGCCTCAAACAGATCTATACTTGATATACTCAAGAAGAAACTCAACGACAAGAAAGGATTGTGGGAGCAAGTCCTACCTGAAGTTCTTTGGGGGTATCGCACAACTCCGAGAAGATCAACAGGGTTCTCACCCTTCCGTCTAACATATGGATCAGAAGCAATACTCCCAACAGAAAATATATCTAGTACTTTGAAGACCAAAGCTGTTGAAGAAGGAGTCAATGAAGAACTTCGGATCAATGATCTAGATTTCTCTGAAGAACTACGAGATCTAGCATCACTTCGTGTGGCCAAATATCAACAGAAAATCAAAAGAGCCTATGACAAGAAGGTCAACAAGAGACAGTTCCCAGTGGGTAGTTTAGTTCTCAGAGCAGTTTTCTAGAATACCAAAGAGCACAGCAGTGGAAAGCTTGCTCCCAACTGGGAAGGTCCATATATCATTGAGTCAGTTGGAGGAAAAGGTTCTTACAGACTGATCACACCAGAAGGAGATAGATTGCCTCGAGCTTGGAATTCTAGACACCTCAAGTTGTTCTATCCATAATGTAAATTCTGTGATGAATAAAGCTCTCTTTCAAATGTTCAAGTGTACAAGTGTTCTGATTTTCAATCCAAGTTCTGAAGCAGTTTCAAGTTATCCATATTCAAATTACCAGGTCTTTTAACAAGTTTGGGTGTTAGGGTTGCGACCCAACCCCTTACTAGCAAATGTTAAAAACTGACCATTTTCAAGTTACCAGGTCTTAACATGTTTGGGTGTTAGAGTTGCGACTCGACCCCTTACTAACGAATGTTAAACTGACCTTCGAAATTCAATATCCAATTTCAATCAATTCGATATCGTCTAACAGGTTTTGGGAGTTTGAGTTGCGACTCGACCCCTTACATTCAAATGTTATTCGAATTCAAATTCAATTTTCAAAGTTACAAGTTTGGGTGATTGAGTAGCGACTCAACCCCTTACATTCAAGTACATGCGTATTCAACTTACGTTCAAATGTATGAATACTCAATCATGTCAAATAGCATTCCAGAACTCAACATTCAAAGACATTCAACTCAAAAGAAGTGCAAGTTTCAAATACCAAAAAGATGTCTTCTATTATCATCAAAATATGTCAGATACAAGGAGCTGTTACATTTCAAAAATTTACAAGTACAACAACAAAGAAGAAGAAAAGTCTCAGGGCTTGGCCACACTCTTCGCATGCGACTTCTCCCCTTCAGATCAAGGACGAGCTTTACTCGCCACTGATGCCTTGGAGGATCGGACGCTAGCTACATGAGTCCTGAGCGCTTCTGCTGCCTTCTCTGCTGTTTCCTTGTAAACCTTGCACTCTGACAGCGCATGCTCCAGTGCCTTCTTGGAAGTCTCCTCTCTGGCAGTGAAGGCAGCGTGCTGAGTAGCAAGTTGTTGCTTCAGCTCTTGAATCTCGATGGTGCGGCCACAGGACACGTCCTCAACCTTGGAGAGTCGATTCTTCAAGGATTCGAGCTCGTGACTCTGTGCCTCACACCGATCCTTCAGCTCCTTGATCTCCAGCCTTCCCTTGCGAAGTTCCTCAATCTTGGATTTGAGAGAGTTTTTCTTCGAAGTCAGGAGCTCTCTCAGCTCATCTCTCTCCGCGGTCAACTGATTTATTTCAGCTACAGCTTCTTTTGCTCCCGCCCTCAAGGATAGTTTGGTTGCAACATTCATAAGTGCTGAGTTCTGCAAAAGAACAAAAGAGTTGAGTTATTCTGAAGAAAGATACGATTCAAATGATCGATCAAGCAGATGCACCTACCAACAGGTTAATTCTATCAAAAGCTTCATCCAAAGTGGCACTCGGAAGGTTGATGAGTTTTCTGATCGCAGCAGTGGGGCGGTTGATATCAACGTCACCCAAGTTTTTTATTGTTGGAGTCAATCCAGCAGGCGCACCTGCAATCAAACGGAATCAAAGTGTTAGATTATTTTCGAACTTCCGAGACAAGACATTCAAAGCAAGTTAAGTTCAATTACCTGATGTTTCGACCCTCGGCTCTTTGCCCTTCCGACGATCAGAGCCACTCTTAGGAGTCGATTTCTCCTGAATCGGGGTTGGTGCTGGTTGAGGTTGAGGAGCCCCATCGCCCACTCGACTTCCCCTCTCCAAATTAGCAGGGGGGGAAGCATTCCTGGGAGGTGAGGCTCTCTCTTCTTGCGACCCGCCTGGCTGGATGAGCCCGGCCACCATGGCCTCCACCTCGTTGAGCAGAGAGTGAGAGGGGGGAGGGGGTTGCTCAACCTCTACACCCCCACTCATTGTCGCTCCCTCAATGCGAAGAGCGTCGGGGGGGATTTGATCAAGAGGCATGGGGTTGCTTCCAACCCCAGCACTCTTCGATAGTTTAATTTTGAAGCGCATCGGCCTCTTCAATTCTTCAAACTTATAGGTGGGAACCGCCTTGGGGCCATCACCTTCTATGTCAAGCACTTCCTCCATCTGACGGGCTTTAACCTCGTCAATGGGAATAGGGATCGAATCCTCCCCCGTTGCACCACCAGTGGGGGTGGGAGGAATTTCTTCCTCACCACCCCCATTCTCACCATCCCCACTGGAGGGGGTAGAAGACGGATCGTCCTCGCCGTCCCCTTCCTCGTCTTCGTCATCGCCACTGATGTCGTGGCTGACATTCTCTGTCTCTTCTTCTTCTTCATTCTTCTTCTTTTCTTCTTCCTCTTCGTTCTTCTTCCCTTCATCTTCATCTTCCTTAGGCTTGACGAGAGTTTTTCGCTTCTTCTTCACTGGGCCTCTTTGGAGCACCAGTTTCTCATCCATGGTAGGTAACCGGCGCCTCGAAGTGTAGATTTTCTTCTCGGCCCGAACCTTCCGGATGACCTTGCCTGACTGAGGGTCCTCCTCGTAGTCAGAGTATAGGACTTCGTTGTCCTCGTACCTGTCCTTTGACCTGTGGAGGAGATTGGCCTTGCCATATCTCACAGGACAGTTAGAAAACTGTTTCCACGACCTGGTTCCACAGGTTAGTTCGAGGAACAAGTTATCTATGGCTCCCGCCCTCTCAGAATTCCAGGCGAAGATGCCTCCAGCGCTGTACATTTTCACCGCCTCGTGCACGCTGTCTCGGGGGGTGTCGGGCACTGACATGGACGTCCAGGCGCCAGATACAGAAATTGGCCAGTCAGTATACAATTTGTCCGAGGGGACTGTATCGGTGAGTGGGCGCAGTGGAGATACTCCTGTCAAATTATAGAACGGGCTGTCCTTCCTGTAATTCCATCGATAATGGAAGAAGAAGTATCCGAGCTCAATCCTGGCAGGTTCACCTTCCGGGATACTGGAGTAGCAGGCCCTCAAGTCCTCTTGAAAATCTGATTCCACCCGGCAGAACGCATAGATGATTCGCCAGGCATTCCCTGTGACTTGCCCCGGGCAGAGGCCAGAGGTGTTCAGTAGTCTTGCAGCGAATGGTGGCAGAGGCAGACGTAGGCCGCAGTTCATTTGGCCGATGGTCACGATGGTTCCCATGACCTTCTCGTTGCTGGCAAAACTGGTGAAGACGGTCTTCTTGTCGATGCCGAAAGCCGTCTGGATGCTAGGGAGTGAAGGCTGCGCTCCCTTCCCTTCAGTGAAATAAGAGAGAAGTGCTTGCCACTTCTTTCTCTTCGTATCTGTGAACTCACCGCCAGTATTATACATGTACTCTGTCTCCTCTGTCAGTGGCATAAGCGGACCCAGAACGAACTTCACTTTGGGGATGAATTCTGGCCTTGATGGCGCTGAGGCAAAACCTACCCCTTGGTGCCTCTTGCCCAGTTGGCCAAGTTCAGCGAGAGCAGCCTTGCCTTTGCCACGGCCCCTCGGAGGAGATTGAACCTCGACAATTTCCTTCCCCTTTCTCTTCGAGGGAGCTGTACCGGACTTCTTCGAACTGCCAGATGAAGCCATTCGACCGATCGAACGAGAACAAGAACAAGAGCAGAAAATCAAGAGAACAAGGGTCTGGACTTCGAAAAATTTTGGAAGCGTGAGGCAAAATGACAGCCGGTGAAAGCTTTTGTACCCAGGGTAAAACAGGTGCGCAAATCGAGAAGACACGTGTCTTCACCATATCAAATCACGTGTTTTTGTAGGTACACATGGCATCCATCCGTAGCAAGCGCAAAACCAGGCGAACAGTCGCGACCAGGCGAAACGTCGGACCTACCGGTCCACATGAACCAACGGTCCAATCAAGCCACCGGTCTGGGTAAACCGGACCGCCGGTTCAAAGCAACCATCAAGCCAACCAAGGATTCAAAACAAGAAGAATCAAGCTCCATCAATGTTCAAAACTTTGCCAAAATATCGAAGAACAAAGCAGTAAATCTTCTCTGAAGGGCAGGTTCAAAACTTTACTTCGATCAGTCCAATCCCTACTGGATCTGGCAAAAAACCAAGGTTTTTTGCCTATCACTCGAACCTTGACCGGATATTTTTCACCGATCGGACAAACATGTCCGATCGGCGAAAGTTATCTGATCGGTCAAATTTCTACTGGATCTGGCAAAAAACCAAGGTTTTTTGCCTATCACTCGAACCTTGACCGGATATTTTTCACCGATCGGACAAACATGTCCGATCGGCGAAAGTTATCTGATCGGTCAAATTTCTACTGGATCTGGCAAAAAACCAAGGTTTTTTGCCGATCACTCGAACCTTGACCAGATATTTTTCACCGATCGGACAAACATGTCCGATCGGCGAAAGTTATCTGATCGGTCAAATTTCTACTGGATCTGGCAAAAAACCAAGGTTTTTTGCCGATCACTCGAACCTTGACCGGATATTTTTCACCGATCGGACAAACATGCCCGATCGGCGAAAGTTATCTGATCGGTCAAATTTCTACTGGATCTGGCAAAAAACCAAGGTTTTTTGCCGATCACTCGAACCTTGACCGGATATTTTTCACCGATCGGACAAACATGTCCGATCGGCGAAAGTTATCTGATCGGTCAAATTTCTACTGGATCTGGCAAAAAACCAAGGTTTTTTGCCTATCACTCGAACCTTGACCGGATATTTTTCACCGATCGGACAAACATGTCCGATCGGCGAAAGTTATCTGATCGGTCAAATTTCTACTGGATCTGGCAAAAAACCAAGGTTTTTTGCCGATCACTCGAACCTTGACCGGATATTTTTCACCGATCGGACAAACATGTCCGATCGGCGAAAGTTATCTGATCGGTCAAATTTCTACTGGATCTGGCAAAAAACCAAGGTTTTTTGCCGATCACTCGAACCTTGACCGGATATTTTTCACCGATCGGACAAACATGTCCGATCGGCGAAAGTTATCTGATCGGTCAAATTTCTACTGGATCTGGCAAAAAACCAAGGTTTTTTGCCGATCACTCGAACCTTGACCGGATATTTTTCACCGATCGGACAAACATGCCCGATCGGCGAAAGTTATCTGATCGATCAAATTTCTACTGGATCTGGCAAAAAACCAAGGTTTTTTGCCGATCACTCGAACCTTGACCGGATATTTTTCACCGATCGGACAAACATGTCCGATCGGCGAAAGTTATCTGATCGGTCAAATTTCTACTGGATCTGGCAAAAAACCAAGGTTTTTTGCCGATCACTCGAACCTTGACCGGATATTTTTCACCGATCGGACAAACATGCCCGATCGGCGAAAGTTATCTGATCGGTCAAATTTCTACTGGATCTTGCAAAAAACCAAGGTTTTTTGCCGATCACTCGAACCTTGACCGGATATTTTTCACCGATCGGACAAACATGTCCGATCGGCGAAAGTTATCTGATCGGTCAAATTTCTACTGGATCTGGCAAAAAACCAAGGTTTTTTGCCGATCACTCGAACCTTGACCGGATATTTTTCACCGATCGGACAAACATGCCCGATCGGCGAAAGTTATCTGATCGATCAAATTTCTACTGGATCAGGCAAAAAACCAAGGTTTTTTGCCGATCACTCGAACCTTGACCGGATATTTTTCACCGATCGGACAAACATGTCCGATCGGCGAAAGTTATCTGATCGGTCAAATTTCTACTGGATCTGGCAAAAAACCAAGGTTTTTTGCCGATCACTCGAACCTTGACCGGATATTTTTCACCGATCGGACAAACATGCCCGATCGGCGAAAGTTATCTGATCGGTCAAATTTCTACTGGATCTGGCAAAAAACCAAGGTTTTTTGCCGATCACTCGAACCTTGACCGGATATTTTTCACCGATCGGACAAACATGTCCGATCGGCGAAAGTTATCTGATCGGTCAAATTTCTACTGGATCTGGCAAAAAACCAAGGTTTTTTGCCGATCACTCGAACCTTGACCGGATATTTTTCACCGATCGGACAAACATGTCCGATCGGCGAAAGTTATCTGATCGGTCAAATTTCTACTGGATCTGGCAAAAAACCAAGGTTTTTTGCCGATCACTCGAACCTTGACCGGATATTTTTCACCGATCGGACAAACATGTCCGATCGGCGAAAGTTATCTGATCGGTCAAATTTACTACTGGATCGGTCAAAAAGCACTGTTTTTTGACCGATCACCCAATTCTTGACCGGTTGAATTTTGCCCGATCGGTCAAAATTTGACCGATCGGTCAAAAGTGACCGATCGGTCAAAATTTAACCGATCGTCCAAATTTCAGCCGATCGGTCAAAATTACTACTGGATCGGTCAAAAAACCCTGTTTTTTGACCGATCACCCGATTCTTGACCGGTTGAATTTTGACCGATCGGTCAAAATTTGACCGATCGGTCAAATTTGACCGATCGGTCCAAATTGACCGATCAGTCACTTTTTTCTCTAACAAGCGACAAGTTTCTTCGTGTCCGTTTTTCAAAACAGGAAGTTGCTATTTTTTGCACCAAGTCCAAGCCAGCTAGAATGCACTCTAGCTAACTTGGAGGGGGTAACTGTGGGTGCAAATTTTGGCATAAATCTACCACGGGACCCACCGGTCCTGCCTGGTGGGCCCACGAGGACTACAGCGGGACCCACCGGCCCTGCCTGGTGGGCCCACGAGGACTACAGCGGGACCCACCGGCCCTGCTTGGTGGGCCCACGAGGGCTACAGCGGGACCCACCGGCCCTGCTTGGTGGGCCCACGAGGGCTACAGCGGGACCCACCGGCCCTGCTTGGTGGGCCCACGAGGGCTACAGCGGGACCCATCGGCCCTGCTTGGTGGGCCCATGAGGATTATAGCGGGACCCACCGGCCCTGCCTGGTGGGCCCACGAGGACTACAGCAGGACCCACCAGCCCTGCCTGGTGGACCCCCGAAGACAACCGCAGGGCCCGCAACTTTACCTGGAGAATCCCCAGATACTACAGCAGAAACCGCCATTCGCCACCCGGAATGCCTATAAATAGCAGAGCCTTCGAATGTAAAAGGGATCCCGATCCACAAATCTGATTTCCACTCTGAGATCTGACTTTCAGAACCAGAGCTCTGGGATTTCAAACTTCCGATCTACCATCTCCCTTTGATCTTCTTTCAGAAAGATCAGTGTTTACAGTGATACTCGGCCTGTCGAGATCACTTCAACATAAGTGTTAGTGAATTCGGGTTGCACTCTATAGCACGGAGACGTAGGCTTCGGCTGAACTCCGAGATCACTTCTCGTGTCAAACTCTCTCTCTGATTGCATCTCTCTGTTTACAAATCAAAAGCTTCAACTTCGATCAACAGATCGACCAACGATCTTCGACGTCAACACGAACATTCAATTGACTGGTGCTGCGAGAGTCTTCGGGTCGGCACGAAGATTTTCCCCCACAAATGTATCCATTGTAATTCATTCATACGATCCATTCTAATTCATTCACACGATCCATTCTAATTCATTACTACGATCCATTCTAAATCATTCTTACGATCCATTCTATTTCTTTCGTACGATCCATTCTAATTCATTCACACGAATGTATCCATTCTAATTCATTCGAATGATCCATTTTAATTCATTCGCACGATCCATTCTAATTCATTCTTACGATCCATTCTAATTCATTCGTATGATCCATTGTAATTCATTCGCACAAATCTATCCATTCTAATTCATTTGTATGATCCATTCTAATTCATTCGTTTGATCTATTTTTATTCATTCGTACAATCCATTCTAATTCATTCGCACAAAAGGATCCTTTCTAATTCATTCGTACGATCCATTCTAATTCATTCGCGTGATCCATTCTAATATATTCGTACGATCCATTCTAATTCATTCGCACGAACGTATGCATTCGAATTCATTCATACGATCCAATCTAATTCATTCATACGTTCCATTCTAATTCATTCGTACGACCCATTCTAATTCATTCGCATGAATGTATCCATTCTAATTCACTCGTACGATCCATTCTAATTCATTCGCATGATCCATTCTAATCCATTCGTACTATTTATTCTAATTCATTTGCACGAACGTATCCATTCTAATTCATTCATTCGTACGATCCATTCGAATTCATTCGTAAGATCCATTCTAATTCTAATTCATTCGTACGATCCATTCTAATTCTAATTCATTTGTACGATCCATTCGAATTCATTCGCATGAATGTATCCATTCTAATTCATTCGTATGATCCATTCTATTTCATTCGTACGATCCATTCTAATTCATTCGTACTCATTCGCACGATATATTCAAATTCATTCATACGATCGATTCTCATTCATTCGTAAGATCCATTCTAATTCATTCGCACGAATGTTTCCATTCTATTTCATTCGTACGATCCACACTTTTTCATTCGCACGAATGTATCCATTCTAATTCATTCATATGATCCATTCTAATTCATTCGCACGATCCATTCTAATTCATTCGTACGATCCATTCTAATTTATTCATACGATCCATTCTAATTCAGTCACATGAATGTATCCATTCTAATTTATTTGTATGATCCATTCTAATTCATTGGGACGATCCATTCTAATTCATTCATACGAACTATTCTAATTCATTCGTACGATCCATTATAATTCATTCATACGATCCATTCTAATTCATTCGTATAATCCATTCTAATTCATTTGCACGACTGTATCCATTCTAATTCATTCATACGATCCATTCTATTTCATTCATACGATCCATTCTAATTCATTCATATGATCCATTTAAATTCAGTCGTACGATCCATTCTAATTCATTCGTACGATCCATTCTAATTCATTCGCATGAATGTACCCATTCTAATTCATTCGTTCGATCCATTCTAATTCATTAACATGACCCATTCTATTTCATTCGTACGAACCATTCTAATTCATTCATACAATCCATTCTAATTCATTAGATGCTCCATTCTAATTCATTCACACGAATGTATCTATTCTAATTCATTCGTACGATCCATTCTAATTCATTCGCATGATCCATTCTAATTCATTCGTACAATTCATTCTAATTCATTATTACAATCCATTCTAATTCATTCGCACGAATGTATCCATTCTAATTCATTAATACGATCCATTTTAATTCATTCACACTATCCATCCTAATTCATTCGTACGATCCATTCTAATTCATTCGTAAGATCCATTCTAATTCATTCGCATGAATGTATCCATTCTAATTCAATCGTACGATCCATTCTAATTCATTCGCACGATCCATTCTAATTCATTCGCATGAACCATTCTAATTCATTCGTACGATCTATTTTAATTCATTCGTACGATCCATTCTAATTCATTCACACGAATGTATCCATTCTAATTCATTTGTATGATCCATTATAATTAATTCACATGATCCATTCTAATTCATTCATATGATCCATTCTAATTCATTCGTATGATCCATTCTAATTCATTCACACGAATGTATCCATTCTAATTCATTCGTACGATCCATTTTAATTCATTCGCATGATCCATTCTAATTCATTCATACGATCCATTCTAATTCATTCCTATGATCCATTCTAATTCATTCGTACGATCCATTCTAATTCATTGGAACGATCCACTCTAATTCATTCAAACGAATCGATCCATTATAATTCATTCGTACAATCCATTCTAATTCATTCGCACGATCCATTCTACTTCATTCGTACGATCCATTCTAATTTATTCATACGATCCATTTTAATTCATTCGCACGAATGTATCCATTCTAATTTATTCGTACGATCCATTCTAATTTATTCGCACGATCCATTTTAATTCATTCGTACGATCAATTCTAATTTATTCACATGAATGTATCCATTTTAATTCATTCGTACGATCCATTCCAATTCATTCCCATAATCTATTCTAATTCATTCGTACAATCCATTCTAATTCATTCGCACGAATGTATCCATTCTAATTCATTTGCATAATCCATTCTAATTCATTCGCACGATCCATTGTAATTCATTCGTACGATCCATTCTAATTAATTCGCACGAATGTATCAATTGTAATTCATTCGTACGATCCATTCTAATTCATTCGCACGAATGTATCCATTCTAATTCATTTGTACGATCCATTCTAATTCATTCGCACGATCCATTCTAATTCATTCGTACGATCCATTCTAATTCATTCGTACGATCCATTCTAATTCATTCGCACGAATGTATCCATTCTAATTCATTCGTACGACCCATTCTAATTCATTCGCAAGAATGCATCCATTCTAATTCATTCATACGAACCATTCTAATTCGTTCTCACGATCCATTCTAATATATTCGTACGATCCATTCTAATTCATTCGTAAGATTCATTCTAATTCATTCGCACGAATGTATCCATTTTAATTCATTCGTACGATCCATTCTAATTCATTCACACGATCCATTCTATTTCATATGTACGATCCATTCTAATCCATTCGCACGATCCATTCTAATTCATTCACACGAATATATCCATTCTAATTCATTCATACGATCCATTCTAATTCATTCGCACGAATGGATCCTTTCCAATTCATTCATACGATCCATTCTAATTCATTTTCATGATCCATTCAAATTCATTCATACGATCCATTCTAATTCATTCGTACGATCCATTCTAATTCATTCGCACGAAAGTATCCATTCTAATTCATTCGTACGATCCATTCTAATTCATTTGTATGATCCATTCTAATTCATTCGCATAATTGTATCCATTCTAATTCATTCATACGATCCATTCTAATTTATTCGCACGATCCATTCTGATTCATTCGTACGATTCATTCTAATTCATTCGCACGAATGTATCCATTCTAATTCATTCGTATGATCCATTCTAATTCATTCGCACGATCCATTCTAATACATTCGTACGATCCATTCTAATTCATTCGTACGATCAATTCTAATTTATTCGCACGATTCTTTCTAATTCATTCGCACAAATGTATCCATTCTAATTCATTCGTACGATCCATTCTAATTCATTCGCATGATCCATTCTAATTCATTCGTACGATCCATTCTAATTCATTCGAACGATCCATTCTAATTCATTCGCACAAATGTATCCATTCTAATTCATTCTACGATCCATTCTAATTCATTCGTACGATTCATTCTAATTCATTCGCACAAATGTATCCATTCTAATTCATTCGTATGATCCATTCTAATTCATTTGCACTATCCATTCTAATTCATTAGTACGATCCATTCTAATTCATTAGTACGATCCATTCTAATTCATTCGTACGATCCATTATAATTCATTCGTATGATCTTTTTTTAATTCATTATACGATCCATTCTGATTCATTTGCACGATACATTCTAATTCATTCGTATGATCCATTATAATTTATTCGTACAATCCATTCTAATTCATTCGCTCAAATATATCCATTTTAATTCATTCGTACGACCCATTCTAATTCATTCGCACGATCCATTCTAATTCATTCATATGTTCCATTTTAATTCATTCGTATAATCCATTCAAATTCATTCGTACGAATGTAACCAATTTAATTCATTTGCACGATCCATTCTAATTCATTCGCACGAACCATTCTAATTCATTCGTACGATCCATTCTAATTCATTCGCACGAATGTATCAATTGTAATTCATTCGTACGATCGATTCTAATTCATTCGCATGAACCATTCTAATTCATTCGTACGATCCATTCAAATTCATTTGTACGATCCATTGTAATTCATTCGCATGAATGTATCCATTCTAATTCATTCATACGATCCATTCTAATTCATTCGCACGATCCATTCTAATTCATTCGTACGATCCAATCTAATTTATTCGTACGATCCATTCGAATTCATTCGTACAATCCATTGTAATTCAATCGCATGAATGTATCCATTCTAATTCATTCGTACGATGCATTCTAATTCATTCGCACGATCCATTCTAATTCATTCGTACGATCCATTCTTATTCATTCGTACGATCCATTCTAATTCATTCGTACGATCCATTCTAATTCATTCACACGAATGTATCCAATCAAATTCATTCGTACGATCCATTCTAATTCATTCGCACGAATGTATCCATTCTAATTCATTTGTACGATCCATTATATTTCATTCACACGATCCATTCTAATTCATTCATACGATCTATTCTAATTCATTCGTACGATCCATTCTATTTCATTCGCATAAATATATGCATTTTAATTCATTCGTTCGATCCATTCCAATTCATTCGCACGAATATATCCATTCTAATTCATTCGTACGATCCATTCAAATTTATTCGCACTATCCATTCTAATTCATTCATACGATCCACTCTAATTCATTCGTACGATCCATTGTAATACATTCATACGATCCATTCTAATTCATTCGTACTAATGTATCCATTCTAATTCATTCGAACGATCCATTCTAATTCATTCGCACGATCCATTGTAATTCATTCGTATGATCTATTCTAATTCAGTCGCACAAATGTATCCATTCTAATTCATTCATGCGATCCATTCTAATTCATTCACACGATCCATTCTAATTCATTCGTACGATCCATTCTAATTCATTCGTACGATCTATTCCAATTTATTCGCACGATCCATTCTAATTCATTCGTCTGATCCATTCTAATTCATTCGTACGATCCATTCTAATTCATTCGCACGAATGTATCCATTATAATTCCCTCGTACGATCCATTCTAATTCATTCGTACGATCCATTCTAATTCATTCGTACGATCCATTCTATTTCATTCGCACGAATGTATTCATTCTTATAAATTTGTAAGATCCACTCTAATTCATTCGTACGATCCACTCTAATTCATTCGCACGATCCATTCTAATTCTTTCGTACGATCTATTCTAATTCATTCGTACGATCCATTCAAATTCATTCGTACGATACATTCTAATTCATTCATATAATCCATTCTAATTCATTCGTACGATCCATTTTAATCCATTCGCACGAATGTATCCATTCTAATTCATTCGTGCAATCCATTCTAATTCATTCGCACGATCCATTCTAATGTATTCGTACGATCCATTATAATTCATTCGCATGAATGTATCCATTTTAATTCATTCATACAATCCATTCTAATTCATTCGCATGATCCATTCTAATTCATTCTTACGATCTATTTTAATTCATTTGTACGATCCATTCTAATTCACTCGCACGATCCATTCAATTCATTCGCACGATCCATTCTAATTCATTCGTACGATCCATTCTAATTCACTCGTACGATCCATTCTAATTCATTCGCATGAATGGATCCATTCTAATTCATTCGTACGATCCATTCTAAGTCATTCGCACGATCCATTCTAATTCATGCGTATGATTCATTCTAATACATTCATACAATCCATTCTAATTCATTGGCATGAAAGTATCCATTCAAATTCATTCGTACGATCCATTATAATTCATTCGTACGATCCATTCTAATTCATTCTCACAATCCATTCTAATACATTAGTACGAACCGTTCTAATTCATTCGTACGATTCATTCTAATTCATTCGCACGAATGTATCCATTTTAATTCTTTCGTACGATCCTTTCTAATTCATTCGCACGATCTATTCTAATTCATTCGTACGATCCACTCTAATTCATTCGCACGAATATATCCATTTTAATTCATCGTACGATCCATTCTAATTCATTCACACGAATGGATCCATTCTAATTCATTCGTACGATCCATTCTAATTCATTCGCATGATTCATTCAAATTCATTCGTATGATCCATTCTAATTCATTCGTACGATCCATTCTAATTCATTCGCACGAAAGTATCCATTCTAATTCATTCGTACGATCCATTCTAATTCATTCGTACGATCCATTCTAATTCATTCATACGATCCATTCTAATTCATTCACACGAATGTATCCATTCTAATTCATTCATACGATCCATTCTAATTCACTCACACGATCCATTCTAATTCATTCGTATGATCCATTCTAATTCATTCGCACAAATGTCTCCATTCTAATTCATTCGAATGATCCATTCTAATTCATTCGCACGATCCATTCTAATACATTCGTACGATCCATTCTAATTCATTCGTACAATCCATCCTAATTCATTCGCACGATCCATTCTAATTCATTCACACGAATGTATCCATTCTAATTCATTCGTACGATCCATTCTAATTCATTCGCATGATCCATTCTTATTCATTCGTACGATCCATTCTAATTCATTCATACGATCCATTCTAATTCATTCGCACTGTCCATTCTAATTCATTCGTACGATCCATTCTAATTCATTCGTACCATCCATTCTAATTCATTAGTACGATCCATTCTAATTCATTCGTACTAATGCATCCATTCTAATTCATTCGTACGATCTATTCTAATCATTTGCATGATCTTTTTTTAATTCATCATACGATTCATTCTGATTCATTCGTACGATACATTCTAATTCATTCGTACGATCTATTCTAATTCATTCGTACAATCGATTCTAATTCATTCACACGAATATATCCATTCTAATTCATTCGTACGACCCATTCTAATTTATTCGCACTATCCATTCTAATTCATTCGTACGATCCAATCTAATTCATTCGTACAATCCATTCTAATTCATTCGCATGAATGTATCCATTCTAATTCATTTGCACGATCCATTCTAATTCATTCGCACGATCCATTCAAATTTATTTGTTCGATCCATTCTATTTCATTTGCACGAATGTGTCAATTATAATTCATTCGTACGATCGATTCTAATTCATTCGCACGAACCATTCTAATTCATTCGTAAGATCCATTCAAATTCATTCGTACGATCCATTGTTATTCATTCGCACGAATATATCCATTCTAATTCATTCATACAATCCATTCTAATTCATTCGCACGATCCATTCTAATTCATTCGTACGATCCATTCTAATTCATTCCTACGATCCTTTCGAATTCATTCGTACGATCCATTCTAATTCAATCGCATGAATGTATCTATTCTAATTCATTCGTACGATCCATTCTAATTCATTCGCACGATCCATTCTAATTCATTCGTACAATCCATTCTTATTCATTCGTATAATCCATTCTAATTCCTTCGTATGATCCATTCTAATTCATTCACACGAATGCATCCATTCTAATTCATTCGCACGAATGTATCCATTATATTTTATTTGTACGATCTATTATAATTCATTCGCACGATCCATTCTAATTCATTCGTACGATCCATACTAATTCATTCGTACGATCCATTCTAATTCATTCTTATGATCCATTCTAATTCATTCGCACGAATGTATCCATTCTAATTCATTCATATGATCCATTCTAATTCATTCGCACGAATGTATCCATTCTAATTCATTCGTACGATCCATTCGAATTCATTCACGCTATCCATTCTAATTCATTCATACGATCCACTCTAATTCATTCGTACGATCCATTCTAATTCATTCGTACGATCCATTCTAATTCATTCGCACGAATGTATCCATTCTAATTCATTCCTACGATCCATTCTAATTCATTCGCACGATCCATTGTAATTCATTCGTACGATCCATTCTAATTCATTCACACAAATGTATCCATTCTAATTAATTCGTATGATCCATTCTAATTCATTCGCACGATCCATTCTAATTCATTCGTACGATCCATTCTAATTCATTCGTACGATCCACTCCAATTCATTCGCACGATCCATTATAATTCATTCGTACGATCCATTCTAATTCATTCGTACGATCCATTCTAATTCATTCGCACGATCCATTCTAATTCATTGGTACGATCCATTCTAATTCATTCGTACGATCTATTCTAATTCATTCACACGAAGGTATCTATTCTAATTCATTCGTACGATCCATTCAAATTTATTCGCACGATCCATTCTAATTCATTCGTCCAATTCATTCTAATTCATTCATACGATCCATTCTAATTCATTCACACGAATGTATCCATTATAATTCATTCGTACGATCCATTCTAATTCATTCGTGTGATCCATTCTAATTCATTTGTACGGTCCATTCTAATTCATTCGCACGAATGTATCCATTCTAATTCATTCGAACGAATGTATCCATTCTAATTCAATCGTACGATCAATTCTAATTCATTCGCACGATCCATACGTTCAATTCTAATACATTCGCACGATCCATTCTAATTGTTTCGTACGATCCATTCTAATTCATTCGTATGATCCATTCAAATTCATTCGTACGATACATTCTAATTCATTCATATAATCCATTCCAATTCATTCGTACGATCCATTCTAATTCATTCGCACAAATGTATCCGTTCTAACTCACTCGTACGATCCATTCTAATTCATTCGCACGATCCATTCTAATTCATTCGTACGATCCATTCTTATTCATTTGTACGATCCATTCTAATTTATTCGCACGAATTTATCCATTCTAATTCATTCGTACAATCCAATCTAATTTATTCGCACGATCCATTCTAATTCATTCGTACAATCTATTCTAATACATTCATGCGATTCATTCTAATTCATTCGAATGAATATATCCATTCTAATTCATTTGCACGTTCTACTATAATTCATTCGTACGATCCATTCTAATTCATTCACATGAATGGATCCATTCCAATTCATTCGTACGATCCATTCTAATTCATTCACATGAATAGATCCATTCTAATTCATTCGTACGATCCATTCTAATTCATTCGCACGATCCATTTTAATTCATTCGTATGATTCATTCTAATACATTCATACAATCCATTCTAATTCATTCACATGAAAGTATCCATTCTAATTCATTCGTACGATCCATTCTAATTCATTCGTACGATCCATTCTAATTCATTCTCACGATCCATTCTAATATATTCAAACGATCCATTCTAATTCATTCGTACGATTCATTCTAATTCATTCGCACGAATGTATCCATTTTAATCCGTTCGTACGATCCATTATAATTCATTCGAACGATCCATTCTAATTCATTCTTACGATCCATTCTAATCCATTCGTATGATCCATTATATTTCATTCTAATCCATTCGTACGATCCATTCTAATTCATTCTAATTCATTCTAATCCATTCGTACGATCCATCTAATTCATTCTTACGATCCATTCTAATCCATTCGCACGATCCATTCTAATCCATTCGTACGATCCATTCTAATTCATTAATACGATCCATTCTAATTCATTCGCACGAATGGATCCATTCTAATTCATTCGTAAGATCCATTCTAATTTATTCGCACGATCCATTCAAACTCATTCGTATGATCCATTCTAATTCATTCGTACGATTCATTCTAATTTATTCGCACGAAAGTATCCATTCTAATTCATTCGTACGATCCATTCTAATTCATTCGTATGATCCATTCTAATTAATTCGCGTGAATGTATCCATTCTATTTCATTCATACGATCCATTCTAATTCATTCGCACGATCCATTCTTATTAATTCGTATGATCCATTCTAATTCATTCGAACGAATGTATCCATTCAAATTCATTCGTATGATCCATTCTAATTTATTTGCATGATCCATTCTTATACATTCGTACGATCTATTCTAATTCATTTGAACGATCCATTCTATATCATTCGCACGATCCATTCTAATTCATTCGAACGATCCATTCTAATTCATTCGTACGATCCATTCTAATTCATTCGCATGTTCCATTCTAATTCATTCATACGATCCCTTCTAATTCATACGTACAATCCATTCTAATTCATTCGTAAAAATGTATCCATTCTAATTCATTCGTACGTTCCATTCTAATTCATTCGCACTATCCATTCTAATTCATTCTTAAGATCCATTCTAATTCATTTGTACCATCCATTCTAATTCATTAGTACGATCCATTTTAATTCATTCGCACGAATGTATCCATTCTAATTCATTCGTACGATCCATTCTAATTCATTCGCATGATCTATTCTAATTCATCGTACGATCCATTCTGATTCATTCGTATGATACATTCTAATTCATTCGTACGATCCATTCTAATTCATTCGTACAATCCATTCTAATTCATTCGCACGAATATATCCATTCTAATTCATTCGTACAACCCATTCTAATTCATTCGCATGATCCATTCTAATTCAACCGTACGATCCATTCTTATTCATTCGTATGATCCATTCTAATTCATTCGTACAATCCATTCTAATTCATTCGCACGAATGTATCCATTCTAATTCATTTGCACGATCCATTCTAATTCATTCGCACGATCCATTCTAATTCATTCATACGATCCATCTAATTCATTCGCACGAATGTATCCATTATAATTCATTCGTACGATCGATTCTAATTCATTCGCATGAATAGATCCGTTCTAATACATTCTTACAATCCATTCTAATTCATTCGCATTAAAGTATCCATTCTAATTCATTCGTACGATCCATTCTAATTCATTCGTACGATCCATTCTAATTCATTCTCACGATCCATTCTAATTCATTCGTACGATCCATTCTAATTCATTCGCACGAATGTATCCATTTTAATTCATTCGTATGATCCATTCTAATTCATTCGCATGATCCATTCTAATTCATCTGTACGATCCATTCTAATCTATTCGTACGATCCATTCTAATTCATTCGCACGAATATATCCATTCTAATTCATTTGTACGATCCATTCTAATTCATTTGCACGAATGGATCCATTCTAATTCATTCGTACGATCCATTCTAATTCATTCGCACGATCCATTCAAATTCATTCGTACGATCCATGCTAATTCATTTGTACGATCCATTCTAGTTCATTCGCACGAAAGTATCCATTCTAGTTCAGTCGTACGATTCATTCTAATTCATTCGTACGATCCATTCTAATTCATTCATATGATCCATTCTAATTCATTCACACAAATGTATCCATTCTAATTCATTCATACGATCCATTCTAATTCATTCGCACGATCCATTATAATTCATTCGTACAATCCATTCTAATTCATTCGCACGGATGTATCCATTCTAATTCATTCGTATGATTCATTCTAATTCCTTCGCACGATCCATTCTAATACATTCGCACGATCCATTCTAATTAATTCGTACGATCCATTCTAATTCATTCGTACGATCCATTCTAATTCATTCGTACGATCTATTCTAATTCATTCGCACAAATGTACCCATTCTAATTCATTCATACGATCCATTCTAATTCATTCGCACTATCCATTCTAATTCATTCGTACGATCCATTCTAATTCATTCGTACGATACATTCTAATTCATTCGTACGATCCATTATAATTCATTCGCATGATCTTTTTTTAATTCATCGTACGATCCATTCTGATTAATTTGTACGATACATTCTAATTCATTCGTACGATCCATTCTAATTCATTCGTACAATCCATTCTAATTCATTCGCTCGAATCTATCCAATCCAATTCATTCGTACGTCCCATTCTAATTCATTCGCACGATCCATTATAATTCATTCATATGATCCATTCTAATTCATTCGTACAATCCATTCTAATTCATTCGCAAGAATAGATCCGTTCTAATTCATTCGTAAGATCCATTCTAATTCATTCGCACGATTCATTCTAATTCATTCGTACGATTCATTCTAATACATTCTTACAATCCATTCTAATTCATTCGCATTAAAGTATCCATTCTAATTCATTCGTACGATCCATTCTAATTCATTCGTACAATCTATTCTAATTTATTTGCACGAATGTATCCATTCTAATTTATTTGCACGAACCATTCTAAGTCATTCGCACGATCCATTCTAATTCATTCGTACGATCCATTCTAATTCATTCGCACGAATGTATCCATTATAATTCATTCGTACGATCGACTCTAATTGATTCGCACGTTCTATTCTAATTCATTCGTACGATCCATTCAAAATCATTCGTACGATCTATTGTAATTCATTCGCACGAATGTATCCATTCTAATTCATTCATACGATCCATTCTAATTCATTCACACGATCCATTCTAATTCATTCATACGATCCATTCTAATTCATTCTTATGATCCATTCTAATTCATTCGTACGATCCATTCTAATTCCTTCGCATAAATATATCCATTCTAATTCATTTGTACGATCCATTCTAATTTATTCGCACACAATCCATTCTAATTCATTCGTACGATCCATTCTAATTCATTCGTATGATCCATTCTAACTCAATCGCACGAAAGTATCCATTCTAATTCATTCGCACAATCCATTCTAATTCATTCGTACGATCCATTCTAATTCATTCGTACGATCCATTCTGATTCATTCGCAAAACTGTATCCTTTCTAATTCATTTGTACGATCCATTATAATTCATTCACACGATCTATTCTAATTTATTCGTACGATCCATTCCAATACATTCGTTCGATCCATTCTAATTCATTTATACTATCCATTCGAATTCATTCCTATGATCCATTATAATTCATTCGTATGAATGTATCCATTCTAATTCAGTCATACGATCCATTCTAATATATTCGCACGATCCATTCTAATTCATATGTACGATCTATTCTAATTCATTCGTATGATCCATTCTAATTCATTCGGACGAATGTATCCTTTCTAATTCATTCATACGATCCATTCTTATTCATCCGCAAGATCCATTCTAATTCATTAGTATGATCCATTCTAATTCATCCGTACGATCCATTATAATTCATTCGTACGATCCATTCCAATTCATTCGCATGAATGTATCCAATCTAATTTATTCGTTCAACCCAATCTAATTCATTCCCACGATCCATTCTAATTCATTCGTACGATCCATTCTAATTCATTCGTACGATACATTCTAATTCATTCGTACGATCTATTGTAATTCATTCGCACAAATGTATCCATTCTAAATCATTCGTACGATCCATTCTAATTCATTCGTACGATCCATTGTAATTCATTCGCATGAATGGATCCATTCTAATTCATTCGTACGATCTATTCTAATTTATTCGTACGATCCATTCTAATTCATTCACACAAAAGTATCCATTCAAATTCATTCGTATGATCCATTCTAATTCATTCACATGATCCATTCTAATTCATTCGTACGATCCATTCTAATTCATTCGTACGATCCATTCTAATTCATTCCTACGATCCATTCTAATTCGTTCGTACGATCCTTTCTAATTCATTAGCACGATTATATTCATTCTAATTCATTTATATGATCCATTCTAATTCATTCGCACAATCCATTCTAATTCATTCGTACGATCCATTCTAATTCATTCCCACGAATGTATCCATTCTAATTCATTCATACGATCCAATCTAATTCATTTGTACGATCCATTCTAATTCATTCGTACGATTAATTCTAATTCATTCGCACGATCCATTCTAATTAATTTGCACGAATGTATCCATTCTAATTCATTCGTACGATCCATTCTAATTCATTCGCATGATCCATTCTAATTCATTCGTACGATCCATTCTAATTATTCGTACGATCCATTCTAATTCATTCATACGATCCATTCGTTTTCATTCGCACGAATATATCCATTCTAATTTATTCGTACGATCCATTCTAATTAATTCGCAGGATCCATTCTAATTCATTCGTATGATCCATTCTAATTTATTCTCATGAATGTATCCATTCTAATTCATTCGTATGATCCATTCTATCTTATTCGTACGATCTATTCTAATTCATTCGTAGGATGCATTCTAATTCATTCGTACGATCCATTCTAATTCATTCGTACGATCCATTCTAATTCATTCATATGATCCTTTCTAATTCATTAGCACAAATATATCCATTTTTATTCATTCATACGATCCATTCTAATTCATTCGCACGAATGTATCCATTCTAATTCATTCGTACGATCCATTCTAATTCATTCGCACGATCCATTCTAATTCATTCGCACAATCCATTCTAATTCATTCGTACGATCCATTCTAATTCATTCGCACGAATGTATCCATTCTAATTCATACGTACGATCCATTCTAATTCATTCGTACGATCCATTCTAATTCATTCATAAGATCCATTCTTATTTATTCAAACGAATGTATCCATTCTAATTCATTCGTACGATCCATTCTAATTCATTCGCATGATCCATTCTAATTCATTCGCATGATCCATTCTAATTCATTCATACGATCAATTCTAATTCATTCGCATTAATGTATCCATTCTAATTCTTTTGTACGATCCATTCTAATTCATTCGCACGATCTATTCTAATTCATTCGTACGATCCAGTTTAATTCATTCGTACGATCCATTCTAATTCATTCGTACGATCCATCTAAGTCATTCCCATGAATGTATCCATTCTAATTCATTCGCACGATCCATTCTAATTCATTCGTATGATTACTTCTAATTCATTCATACGATCCATTTTAATTCATTTGCACGAAAATATCCATTCTAATTCATTCACATGATCCATTCTAATTCATTCATATGATATATTCTAATTCATTCGCACGAATGTGTCCATTCTAATTCATTCGTACGATTCATTCTAATTCCTTCGCACGATCCATTCTAATTCATTCGTACGATCTATTCTAATTCATTTGTACGATACATTCTAATTCATTCGCATGAATATATCCATTGTAATTCATTCATATGATCCATTCTAATTCATTCGCACGATCTATTCTAATTCATTCGTATGATCCATTCTAATTCATTCTTATGATCCATTCTAATTCATTCGTACGATCCATTCTAATTCATTCGCATGAATGTATCAATTCTAATTCATTTGGACGATCCATTCTAATATATTCGAACGATCCCTTATAATTCATTCGTACGATCCATTCTAATTCATTCACACGAATGTTTCCATTCTAATTCATTCGGACGATCCATTCTAATTTATTCGTATGATCCATTCTAATTCATTCGTACGATCCATTCTAATTCATTCGCAAAAATGTATCCATTCTAATTCATTCGTACATCCATCCTAATTCATTCACACGATCTATTCTAATTCATTCGTACGATCCATTCTAATACATTCGTTCGATCCATTCAAATTCATTCATACTATCCATTCTAATTCATTCCGACGATCCATTCTAATTCATTCGCACGAATGTATCCATTCTAATTCATTCGTTCGATCCATTTTAATTCATTCGCACGATCTATTCTAATTCATGCGTATGATCCTTTCTAATTCATTTGTACGATCCATTCTAATTCATTCGCACGAATGTATCCATTCTTATTCATTCATACGAACCATTCTAATTCATTCGCACGATCCATTCTAATTCATTAGTACGATCCATTCTAATTTATCTGTACGATCCATTCTAATTCATCCGTACGATCCATTCTAATTCCTTCACACGAATGTATCCATTCTAATTCATTTGTCCGATCCATTTTAATTCATTTGCTCGATCCATTCTAATTCATTCGTACGAATGTAACCATTCTAATTCATTTGTTCGATCCATTCTAATTCACTTGTTCGATCCATTCTAATTCATTCGTACTATCCATTCAAATTCATTCGTACTATCCATTGTAAATCATTCGCACAAATGTATCCATACTAATTCATTCATACGATCCATTCTAATTCATTTGCACGGTCCATTCTAATTCATTCATACGATCCATTCTAATTCATTCGTACAATCCATTCTAATTCATTTGTACGATCCATTCTAATTCATACGCATGAATGGATCCATTCTAATTCATTCGTACGATCCATTCTAATTCATCCGCACGATCCATTCTAATTCTTTCGTACGATCCATTCTTATTCATTCGTACGATCCATTCTAATTCATTCACACGAATGTATTCATTCAAATTCATTCGTACGATCAATTCTAATTCATTTTCACGAATGTATCCATTCTAATTTATTTGTACGATCCATTATAATTCATTCGCACGATCCATTCTAATTCATTCGTACGATCCATTCTAATTCATTCGTACGATCCATTCTAATTCAATCGCATGAATGCATCCATTCTAATTCAATCGTACGATCCATTCTAATTCATTTGCACGAATGTATCCATTCTAATTCATTTGTACGATCCATTCTAATTCATTCGCACGATCCATTGTATTTCATTCGTCTGATCCATTCTAAGTCATTCGCACAAATGTATCCATTCTAATTCATTCGTACGATCCATTCTAATTCATTCGCACGATCCATTCTAATTCATTCGTACGATCCATTCTAATTCATTCGCACGATCCATTCTAATTCATTCGAACGATCCATTATAATTCATTCGTACGATCGATTCTAATTCATTCGCACAATCCATTCTAATTCATTCGTACGATCCATTCAATTTCATTCGTACGATCCATTGTAATTCATTCGTACGAATGTATCCATTCTAATTCATTCATACGATCCATTCTAATTCATTCGCACGATCTATTCTAATTCATTCGTACGATCCATTCTAATTCATTCTTATGATCCATTCTAATTCATTCGTACGATCCATTCTAATTCATTCGCATGAATATATCCATTCTAATTCATTTGTACGATCCATTCTAATTCATTCGCACAATCCATTCTAATTCATTCGTATGATCCAGTCTAATTAATTTGCATGAATGTATCCATTCTAATTCATTCGCAAAATCCATTCTAATTTATTCGTACGATCCATTCTAATTCATTCGTACGATCCATTCTAATTCATTCATACGATTCATCCTGATTCATTCGCAAAAATATATCCATTCTAATTCATTCGTACGATCCATCCTAATTCATTCACACGATCTATTCTAATTCATTCGTAGGATCCATTCTAATTCATTCGTTCGATTCATTCTAATTCATTCATGCAATCCATTCTAATTCATTCCTAAGATCCATCCTAATTCATTCGCGTGATTGTATCCATTCTAATTCATTCGTACGATTCATTCTTATTCATTCGCACGATCCATTCTAATTCATACGTACGATCTATTCTAATTCATTCGTACTATCCATTCTAATTCATTCGGGTGAATGTATCCATTCTAATTCATTCATACGATCCATTCTAATTCATTTGCAAGATCCATTCTAATTCATTAGTACGATCCATTCTAATTAATCCGTACGATCCATTATAATTCATTCGTTCGACCCATTCTAATTCATTCGCACGATCCATTCTAATTAATTCGTACGATCCATTCTAATTCATTCGTACGATCCATTCTAATTCATTCGTATGATCCATTGTAATTCATTTGCACGAATGTATCCATTCTAAATCATTCGTACAATCTATTCTAATTCATTCGTACGATCCATTCTAATTCATTCGCATGATCTATTCTAATTCATTCGTACGATCCATTCTAATTCATTCGCACGATCCAGTCTAATTCATTCGTACGATCCATTCCAATTAATTCGCACAAATGTATCCATTCTAATTCATTCGTACGATCCATTCTAATTCATTCGCATGATCCATTCTAATTCATTCGTACGATCCATTCTAATTCATTCGCACGATCCATTCTAATTCAATCGTATGATTACTTCTAATTCATTCCTACGATCCATTCTAACTCATTCGCACGAATGTATCCATTCTTATTTATTCGCACGATCCATTCTAATTCATTCGCATGATCCTTTCTAATTCATTCGTATGATTACTTCTAATTCATTCCTACGATCCTTTCTAATTCATTCGCACGAATCAATCCATTATAATTCATTCGTACGATTCATTCTAATTCCTTCGCACTATCATTCTAATTCATTCGTACGATCCATTCTAATTCATTTGTACGATCCATTCTAATTCATTTGCACGAATGTATCCATTCTTTTTCATTCGTACGATCCATTCTAATTCATTCGCACGATCCATTCTAATTCATTCGTACGATCCATTCTAATTCATTTTTATGATCCATTCTAATTCATTCGTACGATGCATTTTCATTTGTATGATCCATTCTAATTCATTCGAAGGATCCATTCTAATTCATTCGTACGATCCATTCTAATTCATTCGTATGATCCATTTTAATTCGTTCGCACGAATGTTTCCATTCTAATTCATTCGGACGATACATTCCAATTTTTTTGTACGATCCATTCTAATTCATTCGTACGATCGATTCTAATTCATTCGCACAAATGTATCCATTCTAATCCATTCGTACATCCATCCTAATTCATTCACACGATCTATTCTAATTCATTCGTACGATCCATTCAAATACATTCTTTCGATCCTTTCTAATTCATTCATACTATCACTTCTAATTCATTCCGATGATCCATTCTAATTCATTCACACGAATGTATCCATTGTAATTCATTCGTTCGATCCATTTTAATTCATTCGCATGATCCATTCTAATTCATACGTAGGATCCATTCTAATTCATTCGTACGATCCATTCTAATTCATTCGCACGAATGTATCCATTCTAATTCATTCATACGATCCATTTTAACTCATTAGTATGATCCTATCTAATTCATCCGTTCGATCCATTCTAATTCATCCGTACGATCCATTCTAATTCATTCGCACGAATGTATCCAGTTTAATTCATTTGTTCGATCCATTTTGATTCATTTGTTCAATCCATTCTAATTCATTCGTACGAATGTATCCATTCTAATTCATTTGTTCGATCCATTCTAATTCATTTGTTGATCCATTCTAATTCATTCGTACAATCCATTGTAATTCATTCGCATGAATGGATCCATTCTAATTCATTCATACGATCCATTCTAATTCATTCGTACGATCCATTCTAATTCATTCGCACAAAAGTATCCATTCGAATTCATTCGTACGATCCATTCTAATTCATTCGCACGATCCATTCTAATTTATTCGTACGATCTATTCTAATTCATTCGTACGATCCATTCTAATTCATTTGTACGATCTTTTCTATTTCATTAGCACAAATGTATCCATTTTAATTTATTCGTACGATCGATTCTAATTCATTCACACGATCCACTCTAATTCATTCGTACGATCCATTCTAATTCATTCCTACGGTCCATTCTATTTCATTCGCACGAATGTTCCATTCTAATTCATTCGTACGATCCATTCTAATTCATTCGTACGATCCATTCTAATTCATTCGCATGATCCATTCTAATTCATTTGTACGATCTATTCTAATTCATTCGCACGAATGTATCCATTCTAATTCATTCGTACGATCCATTCTAATTCATTCGCATGATCCATTCTAATTCATTTGTACGATCCATTCTAATTCATTCATACGATCCATTCTAATTCATTCGTAGGATCCATTCTAATACATTCATATGATCCATTCTAATTCATTCGCATGAATGTATCCATTCTAATTTATTCATACGATCCATTGTAATTTATTCGCACGATCCATTTAAATTTATTAGCACGATCCATTCTAATTCATTCGTACGTTCTAGTCTAATTTATTTGCACGATCCATTCTAATTCATTCTTACGACCCATTCTAAGTCATTCGCACGAATGTATCCATTCTAATTCATTCGCACAATCCATTCTAATTCATTCGCACGATCCAATCTAATTGATTAGTACGATCCATTCTAATTCATTCGTACGAATGTATCCATTCTAATTCATTCGTACGATCCATTCTAATTCATTAACATGATCCATTCTAATTCATTCGTACGATCCATTCTAATTCAATCGTACGATCCATTATAATTCATTCGCATGAATGTATCCATTCTAATTCATTCGTATGATCCATTCTAATTCATTCCCACGATCCATTCTAATTCATTCGTACGATCCATTCTAATTCATTCGTATGATCCATTCTAATTCATTCGCACAAATTTATCCATTCTAATTCATTCATACGATGCATTCTAATTCATTCGCACGATCCATTCTAATTCATTCGTATGATCTATTCTAATTCATTCGCACGAATGTATCCATTCTAATTCATTCGTACGATCCATTCTAATTCATTCGCACGGATCATTCTAATTCATTCGTATGATCCATTGTAATTCATTCATTCGATTCAATCTAATTCATTCGTACGATCCATTCTAATTCATTCATATGATCCATTCTAATTCATTCGCACGAATGTATCCGTTCTAATTCATTCATACGATCCATTCATATTCATTTGCACGATCCATTCTAATTCATTCGTACGATCCATTCTAATTCATTCGTACGATCCATTCTAATTCATTCATGCGATCTACTCTTATTCATTCGTACAATCCATTCTAATTCATTCGCACAAATGTATCCATTCAAATTAATTCGTACGATCCATTTTAATTCATTCGCACGATCCATTGTAATTCATTCGTACGATCCATTCTAATTCATTCGCATGATCCATTCTAATTCATTCGTATAATCCATTCGAATTCATTCGTACGATCCATTCTAATTCAATCGTATGATCAATTCTAATTCATTCGTATGATCCATTATAATTCATTCGCACGATCCATTCGAATTCATTCGTACGATCCATTCTAATTCATTCGTACGATCCTTTCTAATACATTCATACGATCTATTCTAATTCATTCACACGAATGTATCTATTCTAATTCATTCGTACGATCTATTCTAATTTATTCACACGATCTATTCTAATTCATTCGTACGATCCATTCTAATACATTCATATGATCCATTCTAATTCATTCGCACGAAAATATCCATTCTAAATTATTCATACGATCCATTCTAATACATTCGCATGATCCATTTTTATTCATTCATACGATCCATTCTAATTCATTCGTATGATCCATTCTAATTCATTCGCACGAATGTATTCACTCAAATTCATTCGTACGATCCCTTCTAATTCATTCGCACGATCCATTCTAATTCGTTCGTACGATCCATTCTAATTCATTTGTACGATCCATTCTAATTTGTTCGCACGAATGTATCCATTCTAATTGTGGGGGAAAATCTTCGTGCCGACCCGAAGACCTTCGCAGCACCAGTCAATCGAAGTTGAAGTTGACGTCGAAGATTGTTGGTCGATCTGTTGATTGAAGTAGAAGCCTTTGATATGTAAACAGAGAGATGCAATCAGAGATAATATTGACACGTGAGATGTGATCTCAGAGTTCAGCCGAAGCCTACGTCTCCGTGCTATAGGGAACAACCCGAATTCACTAACACTTCAGTTGAAGTGACCTCGACAGGCCGAGTGTCACTGAAAACCCTCTGATCTCTTCTAAGGAGAAAAGAAGATCAAAGAGAGATGGTAGATCAGAAGTTGAAAATCCCAGAGCTCTGGTTCTGAAAGTCAGATCTCAGAGTGGAAATCAGAATTTTCGGGGCCCCTTTTACATTCGAAGGCTATGCTATTTATAGGATTCTCTGGTGGGAATTCTGGGTTAAATGGCGGTTTCTGCTGCAGCATCTGGGGATTCTCCAGGTAAAGCTGGCGGGCCCCGCTACTGTCTTAGGGGGCCCACCAGGCAGGGCTGGTGGGTCCCGCTGTGGTACTCGGGGGCCCACTAGGCAGGGCCAGTGGGTCCCGCTGTAGTACTCGGGGGCCCACCAGGCAGGGCCGGTGGGTCCCGCTGTGGTACTCGGGGGCCCACCAGGCAGGGCCGGTGGGTCCCGCTGTTGTCTTCGGGGTCCCACCAGGCAGGGCCGGTGGGTCCCGCTGTTTGCAGACTTCTTGCCAAAATTTGCACCCACAGTTACCCCCTCCAAGTTAGCTAGAGTTCGTTCTGGCTGGCTTGGATTTGGTGCAAAAAATAGCAACCCCCTGTCGAAAAAAGGCACGAAGAAACTTGTCGAGTGTTAGCACAAAAAAGATTGGTCGGTCAATTTTGACCGATCGATCAATTTTGACCGATCGGTCAATTTTGACCGATCGGTCAAATTTGACCGATCGGTCAAATTTGACCGAACGGTCAATTTCAACCGGTCGAGGATTGAGTGATCGGTCAAAAAACATGGTTTTTTGACCGATCCAGTGGAATTTTGACCGATCGGTTGATTTTGACCGATCGGTCAATTTTGACCGATCGGTCAAATTTGACCGATCGGTTAAATTTGACCGAACGGTCAATTTCAACCGGTCGAGGATTGAGTGATCGGTCAAAAAACATGGTTTTTTGACCGATCCAGTGGAATTTTGACCGATCGGTTGATTTTGACCGATCGGTCAATTTTGACCGATCGGTCAAATTTGACCGATCGGTTAAATTTGACCGAACGGTCAATTTCAACCGGTCGAGGATTGGGTGATCGGTAAAAAAACCCTCAATTTTTCGCCGGATCTAGTAGAAAATCGATCGATCGGTTGATTTCGGCCGAACGGTCATATTTGACCGTTCGGCTAAAATCAGCCGGTCAAGGTTTGGGTGATCGGCAAAAAACCTTAGTTTTTCACCGGATCTAGTAGAAAATCGACCGATCGGTTGATTTCGGCCGAACGGTCATATTTGACCGTTCGGCTAAAATCAGCTGGTCAAGGTTTGGGTGATCGGCAAAAAACCTTAGTTTTTCGCCGGATCTAGTAGAAAATCGACCGATCGCTTGATTTCGGCCGAACGGTCATATTTGACCGTTCGGCTAAAATCAACCGGTCAAGGTTTGGGTGATCGGCAAAAAACCTTAGTTTTTCGCCGGATCTAGTAGAAAATCGACCGATCGCTTGATTTCGGCCGAACGGTCATATTTGACCGTTCGGCTAAAATCAGCCGGTCAAGGTTTGGGTGATCGGCAAAAAACCTTAGTTTTTCACCGGATCTAGTAGAAAATCGACCGATCGCTTGATTTCGGCCGAACGGTCATATTTGACCGTTCGGCTAAAATCAGCCGGTCAAGGTTTGAGTTGAACCTGTACTTTTGAAGTGGCATAGCTTGTTCTACTCTTTTGATCTTTGGCAGTTTTGAATATCGACGGAGTTTGATCTTTCCTGTGTTGAGTCTTTGGTTGGTTTGAACGAGGCTTTTGACCGGCGGTCCGGTTTACTCAAACCGGTGACTCGCCTGGACCGTTTGGTTCACGTGGACCGGTGGTCCGACGTTTCGTCTGGTCCGACGGTTCGCCTGATTTTGCGCCTGCTACGGATGGATGCCACGTGTACCTACAAAAACACGCGATTTGATATGGTAAAGACACGTGTCTTCTCGATTTGCGTACCTGTTTTACCCTGGGTATATGAGTTTCACTAGCTGTCATTTTTGCCTCACGCTTCCAAAAATTTTCGAAGTCCAGATTCTTTGCTTCCCATTTCTTGTTCATTTCCTTTCGATCAGTCAAATGGCATCTTCGGGCAGTTCGAAGAAGGGTGCTGTTCCATCCAAGAGAAAGGGGAAGGAAGTTGTCGAGGAAACGACTGTCTCGAAGGGCCGTGGCAAAGGCAGGGCCGAATTGATCGAACTTGGTCAACTTGGTAAGAGGCATCAGGGAGTTGGGTTTGCTTCAGCCCCATCAAGGCCAGAGCAGATCCCTAAGGCAAAGTTTGTCCTCAGCCCTCAACTACCTCTATCGGTGGAACCAGAATTTGGGTATAACATAGGGGGCAAACTCACAGATGCGAAGAGGGAGAAACTACATAAGCTGCTAGCATGTTTTACTGAGGGGAAGTCCCGGCCAGCGCTTCCAGGAATTCTGTCAGCTTTTGGTATTGACAGGCGGACAGTCTTCGTTTCGTGGGCGAGCAAGGAGCAAGTGATGGGAACTATCGTTACGATCGGCCAGCTTAACTGCGGACTGCGCCTTCCACTGCCTCCTTTTGCTGCGAGGTTATTGAATATTTCTGGTCTCTGTCCCGGGCAGGTGACTGGAAACTCCTGGAGGATCATCTACGCTTTTTGTCGCGTAGAGTCAGACTTCCAGGAGGAGCTGAGGAAATGCTACTCCAGCCTTCCAGAAGGTGAAGAAGCTCGGATTGAGTTCGGATATTTCTTTTACCATTACCGATGGGCCTGGAGGAAAGATAGCCCCTTCTATTATCTGACGGGTGTCTCTGCCCTGCGCCCAATCATCGATACCATCGGCTCCGACAAGCTATACACGGACTGGCCGCTGTCAGTGTCGGGTGCCTGGACTCCTATGTCAGTCCCGGAGGTTCCTCGGTACAAGGTACAGGAAGAGACGGACATGTTCTGTGCAGGAGGAGCTCTCGCGTGGCCTCCGGAGCAGGTGGGGTCTCTCAATAATCTCTTCCTGGAGTTGACCTGTGGGACCCGATCTTGGAAGCAGTTCTCGAACTGCCCGGTCCGATACGGCAAGGCCAACCTCCTCCATCGATCGAAGCTTCGATACGAAGACAATGAGGTCATCTACTCTGATTACGAGGAAGACCCTCAGTCTGGAAAAATTGTCAGAAGGCTTCGATTCGAGAAGAAGGTTTATGGAGCCAGGCGCAGCTTGCCCCCGAAGGAGAAGCTGGTAATTCCAAAGGGCCCGGCGAAGAAGAAGAGAAAAGTCCTCATCAAGCAGGAGGAGGATGAGGAGAAAAAGAATGATGAAGATGACAAAGAAGAGGTAGAGAGGGAGGAGGAGGGCGAAGATGAGGATGATGAGGGCACAGGCAACGATGGGGAAGACGAAGAAGACGGGGAAGATGAAGATGAGGATGATGAAGATGGGGGTGGTGAGGAATTTCTTCCTCCCACCCCCACTGATGGTGGTCAAGGATATGGGGGTGGTGAGGAAGAAATTCCTCCCACCCCCACTGGTGGTGCTGACGAGGAATCGCAGCCTATCCTCATAAATGAGGATAAGGCTCGCAAGATGGAGGAAGTTTTGGATGCAACGGGCGATGGCCCCAAGGTGATTCCCACCTACGACTTTGGGGAGTTGAAGAAGAACCCCCTCCGCTTCAAGATCAGGATATCGGGGAGTGGTGGGGTTGGAAGCAACCCCACACCCCTCGATCAGATACCTCCTGAGGTTCCCCGCCTGGAAGGGGCAACTACAAGTGGGGGTGTGGAGGTTGAACAACCCCCACCCCCCTCACTATCTCTGGCTGAAGAGGTGGCTGCCATGGTGGCAGGGCTCGACCATTCGAGTGGGCACAAGGACGAAGGGGGAGCTTCACCTCCTCGAGACGTTCCCTCTCCTGCTCATTTGGAGAGAGGAAGTCGGGTTGGTGAAGCTACTCCTCAACCCTTGCCAGAGTCAACCCCCACCAAGGAGAAATCGACCCCCCAGGGTAAGAGCTCCGGCAGTGGGAAGGGAAAGGCTCCCCAAGTCGAGGCTTCAGGTATCTGTACTAACCTGTTTTGATTGACTGTCTTGTCTTTGAAGCTTGAAAATATACTAACACTTAGAATTGCTGCATGGATTGTAGGTACACCTGCTGGCCCGGCTAAGAAGATAAGGAGTTTGGGTGATGTTGACATCAACCATCCTACTAACACGCTCCGGAAGCTTTGCAATCTTCCTGAAGCTACTTTTGAAGAAGCCTTTGATCGGCTTGAAGTAGTGGTATGTGCATATGCTTTGATCAATTGTTCGAATTGTAGCTTCAGAATAATTCTAACTCTTTGTCTATTTGCAGAACTCAGCCTGTTTGAGAATCGCAAGCAAGCTCTCCAGGAAGGCAAGAGAACGGGAAGCCGCCTCTGAGGTAACCCGTTTGACAGCTGAACTGAAAGCTGTGAGCGAGGAAAGAGATGGGCTGAGGGAGCTCCTGAGTTCGAAGAAATAATCTCTCAAGGCCAAGATCGAAGATCTTCGCAAGGGGAAACTAGAGATCAAGGGGCTGCAGGATCGTTGTGAAGCGCAGAGTCACGAGCTTGAATCCTTGAAGAATCGACTCTCCAAGGTTGAGAACGTGTCCTGCGGTCGCACTATCGAGATCACGGAGCTGAAAGAACGACTTGCTGCTCAACATGCTGCTTTTGCTGCCAGGGAGGAGACTTCCAAGAAGGCCTTGGAGCATGCATTGTCTGAATGCAAGAGTTACAAAGAAACAGCCGAGAAAGCGGCAGAGGCACTCAGGGCACATGTTAGCAGTGTCCGATCTTCTAAAGCTTCGGTTGCGAGCAAGCCTCGTGGCGAATCTGAAGGAGAGAAGTCGCGTGCTCCAAGCGTAGCCAAACCCTGATGTATTTCTTCCTTTTCTTGGTTGTTTACACTTGTAAACTCTTGCATTGTAGCAGTTCACTCCTGTACTTGATCAATTTTTGATAATAGAGATTTTTGATGTTTTGAAAATTGAATGCCTTGTGTTGAATGCCTTTGAATGTTATGCTCTGAATGGTATTGGAATGTTGAATAGATACAAACACTTGAATGTAAGGGGTCGAGTCGTAACTCAGTTACCCAAACTTATTGTAACTTGAAAATTGAAACTTGAATTCGTGTAACACTTGAATGTGAGGGGTTGAGTCGCAACTCAAGCACCCAAACTTGTTAGACGATATCGAAATTGATTGAATTTGAACATTGAAACTTGAAGGTCAGTTTAACATTTGCTAGTAAGGGGTTGAGTCGCAACTCTAACACCCAAACTTGTTAAAAGACTTGGTAACTTGAATATGGTCAGTTTTTAACATTTGCTAGTAAGGGGTTGAGTCACAACTCTAACACCCAAACTTGTTAAAAGACCTGGTAACTTGAATTTGAAGCTGCTTTAGAACTTAAATTGAAAAGCTGAACACTTGCACATTTGAACATCTGAAAGAGAATTTTATTCATCACAGAATTTACATCATGGGTAGAACATCTTGAGGTGTCTGGAATTCCAAGCTCGAGGCAATCTATCTCCTTCTGGTGTGACCAGTCTGTAAGAACCTTTGCCTCCTACTGATTCAACGATATATGGACCTTCCCAGTTGGGAGCAAGCTTCCCACTGCTGTGCTCTTTGGTGTTGTAGAAAACTGCTCTGAGAACTAGGCTGCCCACTAGGAACTGTCTCTTGTAGATTTTCTTGTCGTAGGCTCTTTTGATCTTCTGTTGGTACTTGGCCACACGAAGTGATGCTTGATCTCGTAATTCTTCGGAGAAGTCTAGATCATTGATCCGGAGTTCTTCATTGATTCCTCCTTCAACTGCTTTGGTCTTCAAAGTACTTGATATATTTTCTGTTGGGAGTACTGCTTCCGATCCATATGTTAGACGAAAGGGTGAGAACCCTGTTGATCTTCTCGGAGTTGTGCGATACCCCCAAAGAACTTCAGGTAGGACTTGCTCCCACAATCCTTTCTTGTCGTTGAGTTTCTTCTTGAGTATACCAAGTATGGCTCTATTTGAGGCTTCAACTTGGCTATTGCATTGAGGATATCTTGGAGTTGAATAGAATAGTTTGATACCGTTGTTGAGACAGAAATCTCGAAACTTGTCGGAGTCAAACTGAGCTCCATTGTCAGCAACAAGAATTTGAGGTGTACCAAACCTTGAGAAGATGTCGCGCCGAATGAATTTGATCACTTCATCGTCAGTCTCTCGGAAGAGGGGCACAGCTTCAACCCATTTGGTGAAATAATCCGTGGCCAACAGTAGATACTTCTTCTTGCTTGGAGTTGGAGGGAAAGGACCCAAGAAATCTAACCCCCATTGATGGAATGGCCAGGGACTTGATAGTTGATGAAGCTCATCTGCAGGGAGATGAATAGCTCGAGCGTGTCTTTGGCATGGCTCATATCTTTGAACAACTTGTTGAGCATCCCTTGCCATTGTTGGCCAGTAGTACCCTTGCAGTTTCGTCTTGGCTTCAAGAGATCTTCCTCCCGAATGATTCCCATAAGTTCCAGAGTGGATATCAATTAGGATTGCCAGTGCTTGCTCGGGACCAAGGCATTTGAGCAACATCCCGTTGTGAGATTTGAAATATAAATCTTCACCTTGCAGAATGTAGCATGGGAGCTTCCTTTGAAGTCTTCGGGCTTCATTTGGATCTTCCGGCATTTTGCCATGCTTGAAGAAATCGAAAATTGATCGTCTCCAGTCTTCAAGCTGATCTCCACCCCCAGATTCTTTTGTAGTAGTAAGGATCTGTTGATCGGGGGTGGTCTTGGACACTTCTTGATAATCGATCTGTATTTGCCTTCCTCCGAGTGAGTCTCCAAGAACTGAGGCAGCATTGGCTAAGGCATCTGCTTCTCGGTTCTCTGCTCTGGGGATTTGAATGAATTCAGCGGCAATAAAACGTTGTTGAAGATGTCGTACTAAGGCCAAGTAGAGTTGCATTCTTTCTTCGCGAGCTATGTACTCTCCATTGATTTGCCTTATGATCAATTGGGAGTCACTATAGACGATAATTCGATCTACCCCCAGGGATTTCGCCATCTCGAGTCCAGAAATGAGTGCTTCGTATTCGGCTTCGTTGTTGGTGGCAGTGAATCCGAGGAGAGTGGCTTTCTGGAGATGATCAAGTTCGGGGGACACCAAGATTATCCCAGTTCCCGAACCGATCGAACTTGAAGCTCCATCAGTATAAAGTTTCCAGGGAGGAGTTGCAGCAGTAGCTTCGAGATTTGGATCAATTTTTGTTGCAAGGTTGATCGGAGTATTGTCCTCATCTTCCAAGTGCATATCGACATCTTCTTCCCAAGTAATGGGATCTTCAACTGGAAAATCAGCTAGAAAATCAGCAATAGCTTGACCTTTGATAGAAGTGCGAGATTCGAACTGAATTCCCAGGGAACTCATTTCGATCACCCATTTGGTCATTCGACCAGCTAGACCAGCTTTATCAATGATATCTTTGAGTGAATGTTCTGAAATAACAGTGATCTGGTGAGAGACGAAGTATGGTTGAAGGCGACGCGATGCAGTGAGTAAGGCTAGGATGACTTTCTCAGTTTTTGAATAGCGAGTTTCAGCCGGGAGAAGAGTGTGACTGATATAATAGACTGGATGCTCGAAGCCTTCTCTTCTACTGACTAAGACTGCACTGATTGCTTGATTGGTTACGGCGAGATAGAGCCATAAGTCTTCCTGTGGAAGTGGAGCCGTCAAGATAGGAGCTTGCACCAGATATTTCTTGATGCTTTGAAATGCTTCTTCACAAATTGGACTCCACCCTGAAGTATCCGCCTTTCGTAGTTTGTCGAAGAGAGGTTTACATTTGTCAGAAGACTTTGAGATGAATCGATTGAGGGCAACAAGTCTTCCAGTGAGGCGCTGCACTTCCTTTCGATTGGTAGGTGATGGCATGTCGAGAATAGCTCGAATTTGATCAGGATTGGCTTCAATACCTCTTCTGGTCACAAGATGACCCAGGAATTTGCCAGATTGAACTCCGAAAGCGCACTTGGCTGGATTGAGCTTCATTCGATATTTTCGAAGAACTTGAAAGGTTTCTGCCAGATCAGAAAGATGCTTGCTCCGAATGGAACTCTTGGTGAGGAGATCATCGACATAGACTTCGACGTTGCGGCCGATATGATCTTCGAACATTTTTGTGACTAACCGTTGATAGGTGGAACCAGCATTTTTGAGGCCGAATGGCATTACGTTGTAGCAGTAGAGACCTCGGCTAGTCACGAAGCAAGTCTTCTCTTGATCGTTTGTATGAAGTGGAATTTGATTGTATCCAGAATACCCATCCATGAAAGACAATAGCTCGTGGCCAGCGGTGGCATCGACGAGTCTATCGATTCTTGGCATGGGGAATGGGTCTTTGGGGCAAGCCTTGTTGAGGTTGGTAAAGTCGATGCAGACTCTGACTTTCCCATTCTTCTTTGGAACAGCAACTATGTTAGAGATCCAGGTAGGATACTCTACTTCTCGGATGAAGCCTGCTGCGAGTAGTTTGGTGCTTTCTTCTTGAACAGCAACTTGCAGCTCTGGCCGGATGGTGCGTGGCTTTTGCTTGACAGGTTTTACTTCTTCTTTGATTGCAAGTCGGTAACAAGCGTCATCCGGATTGATACCAGGCATGTCTTCGAAACACCAGGCGAAGACGTCGATATTGGACTGGAGGAAGGATACCATGTCTTGCGCTTCTGCATCGCTAAGACCGGTACCAATAAATGTTTGTCGAGGGAGATCTCCACTGCCAATGTTGATAGGGATGATTTCTTCAATTGAAGGTGATGTTTACCATTCGATTGGTGGAGGTTCGGTCAGCGGAATCTCCTTTGATTGCTATTTGGAAGAGGGACCAGCTTCATCTCGTGGCCGCTTTGGAGGAGCAATGTTGATCTTTCGATCTGTTTTAGCCGCAGCAGCCTCACAAGACCTTCCAGCTTGTTGATCACCTCGAATGCAGACGATGCCTTCTCCTGTTGCAAACTTGAGAAGTTGGTGATAAGAAGAGGAGATGGCATTGATCTGGTGGAGGAATGGCCGCCCAAGAATGGCGTTGTAGCTAGACATTCCTTCGATGATTGCAAACCTCACCGAGACTCGAGTCTCTCGGCTGAGGTCGATGGTAAATCTGGACTCGCCCACCGTGATGCTTTGTTCGCCGTTGAAGCCGGTGATCACGGTCGGGACGACGTCGAGACTTTGATACTTATGTCCTAGACGTTTGAAGCAGTCTGAGAACATAATGTCGATGGAGCTTCCGGTGTCAATGAGGATCCGGTTGACAGTGCTTCCGTCGATGAGGAGTTTCAAGACAAGGGGGTCTCGATGGGGAGTGTGAACTCCTTGAAGATCTGCGTCATTGAAGACGATAGAGGGCCAAGCCAAACCTTCGATGGGCTTCTCGATCCAAGTGTCTTCCTTGTTTGCTGCAGCACGAACATGGAAGATGCGTCGAACTTGTCGATCCACTTCTTTCCCGGTTATTGATTGATTGTGCAATGATCCGTGAATGCCAAAGATATTGGCTTTCACAGAGATTGGTTGCCGGTTGGAGGAGATTTGATGTACCCAACACACTTCTTTCCCCTTTGTAGAGGCTCGGCGTTGATCATGTCCGCCTTTGACGAATTCTTGAAGGTGGCCTTCTCGCAATAGGTCTTCAAGATGGAACTTCAGCCGAAAACATCGATCGGTGGAGTGGCCGTGACTTTGGTGGAAGTCGCAATATACTGTTTTATCAGCTGTAAATTTCGAGTTTGGCTGAAGAGGGTTGGGCCTTCGAACGAACTCTTCATGTTGAATGCGGTCGAGTATCTGTTCGACCGGCATATTCCACTCGGTGAAAGTGGTCTTCGTTGGAGATCGACGCCCATCATTCTTTGATCGTTTGTTGGCTGGAGGGGCTGCTGCCTCAGCGTTGTGAGCCTTGGCGGCATACTTAGGAGCTTCTCTTTCCGCAGGCCTTCGTTTTGTTTCTCGCCCTTTATGAGCGACTTGATCGTCTTCGACCTCGATTTCTCTCTGGATTCGATCGAACATAGCACCCAGAGAAGGAGGGGAATTACGGATGAAGTCGTTGTAGATGTGTAGATCGAAGCGGAGAGCGTTCTGGAAAGCCAACATAATGGCTTCATCATCCAGATGTCTTCCAGAGAGGGCAGCATGCTCGTTGCGAAACCTCCTAGTGAAACATCGGAGAGTCTCGTCAGCACCCATCCTTAGCCGATATAGAGAATCAAGCTTTTTCTCGGGCTTTAGATTGAGCTGATAATGCTGCACGAAGAGTTTAGCTAAAACATCGAACTGGGTAATGGACCCAGCTCGGAGATTGTGATACCAGTCGAGCGACGGCTCATCGAGACTTCCTGCGAAGGTGCAGCAGAGCACATTGTTTTCTTCTTCGTGCGGCGTTAAAGCTTGCTTGAATGCGAGAATGTGGAGAGTAGGATCTCCTCGAACGCAGTTGAATTTGGGGAGGACAGGAGTTCTCCATCCTCTTGGAAATGTTGTCTCAAAGAGACTTCGATGTAGAGGTCCGGCAGAAGAATAGCCATCCCTGCGACCATGTCCTCGACCTAGAGGTGGGTCAAGAGGCAGGATCGCAAGGTCGTGCTCGGGCATCGAAGTATTTGCCGGTTGAAGTCGATGTCGGAGGTCCGATCCAAGCCCGCGCTGAAGTGGAATGGAAGAGGAAACTCGACTCTTTGAAGGAGCGCCTTTCATCTGATGTCTCCTTGGTATGTTGAGCTTCGAAGGTATTTTCTTATCGCAGTTGCGGCCAGAAGAAGATTGGGATGACTCATCTTCGAGGCGATCCCAAACACTCTGCTTCCAGGGGGCAGCAGAGGGGGTTGGATCACGTCGAATTCTCTCGAGGGCAGTAGTACCCATTGACCTCCGTTGTTCAGAGTGGATTGAATGTCGTGGAAGATCGACCCTCTCGCTTGCAGGGGGAATAGGTAGAGCGATCCCAGCCTCGGAAGCTGCTTTCTTTAGAGCATCCCTCTCAGCAGTGAGGGTGGCGTTCTGCTTCGCCAATTGGAGCAATTGGAAGTCGACTGCAGAAATTTGGTAGGTCGACGGAGGGTCTTCAGCAGGAGTAGGTGTTGTTTGCCCAATCGACTGTCGCGCGGGGTGGGCGATAGGTCGATCGACAGACTTGCCACTCCCTGAACGAACCCCCATCTCAGGAACAGCAAGGGGCTGTCCGAAGTTGAGCCTTTGACTCATTGAACGAGTCTCAGGACGAGCTTATTGTTGAGTGTTACTTCCTTCTGGTTGACCTTGATGTTTCGTCCTCGCCATTCAGAGAGCGAAAAGTGCAACGAGAGTGCCATTCAGTTGTCTGATCAACCGAGAGGGCGAGGAAGTTTGACTATCAAGATCAGTTGTAGGTTCAACCGATCAAGTAGTAACGGAGAGTTGGACTTTTTGATCGGATCCCACAGACGGCGCCAAACTGTGGGGGAAAATCTTCGTGCCGACCCAAAGACCTTCGCAGCACCAGTCAATCGAAGTTGAAGTTGACGTCGAAGATCGTTGGTCGATCTGTTGATTGAAGTAGAAGCCTTTGATATGTAAACAGAGAGATGCAATCAAAGATAATATTGACACGTGAGATGTGATCTCGGAGTTCAGCCGAAGCCTACGTCTCCGTGCTATAGGGAGCAACCCGAATTCACTAACACTTCAGTTGAAGTGACCTCGACAGGCCGAGTGTCACTGAAAACCCTCTGATATCTTCTAAGGAGAAAAGAAGATCAAAGAGAGATGGTAGATCAGAAGTTGAAAATCCCAGAGCTCTGGTTCTGAAAGTCAGATCTCAGAGTGGAAATCAGAATTTTCGGGGCCCCTTTTACATTCGAAGGCTATGCTATTTATAGGATTCTCTGGTGGGAATTCTGGGTTAAATGGCGGTTTCTGCTGCAGCATCTGGGGATTCTCCAGGTAAAGCTGGCGGGCCCCGCTACTGTCTTAGGGGGCCCACCAGGCAGGGCTGGTGGGTCCCGCTGTGGTACTCGGGGGCCCACTAGGCAGGGCCGGTGGGTCCCACTGTGGTACTCGGGGGCCCACCAGGCAGGGCCGGTGGGTCCCGCTGTGGTACTCGGGGGCCCACCAGGCAGGGCCGGTGGGTCCCGCTGTTGTCTTCGGGGTCCCACCAGGCAGGGCCGGTGGGTCCCGCTGTTTGCAGACTTCTTGCCAAAATTTGCACCCACAGTTACCCCCTCCAAGTTAGCTAGAGTTCGTTCTGGCTGGCTTGGATTCTAATTCATTCGCCTGATCCATTCTAATTCATTCGCACGATCCATTCTAATTTATTCGTACGATCCATTCTAATTTATTCGCACGAATGTATGCATTCTAATTCAATTGTACGATCCATTCTAATTCATTCGCACGATCCATTCTAATTCATTCGTACGATCTATTCTAAATCATTCGTACGATCCATTCTAATTCATTCGTACGATCCATTCTAATTCATTCGTACGATCCATTCGAATTCATTCGCCCGAATGTATCCATTCTAATTCATTCGTACGATCCATTCTAATTCATTCTTACGATCCATTCTAATTCATTCGTACGATCCATTCTAATTCAGTCGTACGATCGATTATAATTCATTCGTACGATCCATTCTAATTCATTCGCACGAATGTATCCTTTCTAATTCATTCGTTCGATCCATTCTAATTCATTCACACGATCAATTCTAAAATATTCATACGAACCATTCTAATTTATTCGTATAATCCATTCTAATTCATTCGTATAATCCATTCTAATTCATTCGCACAAATGTATCTATTCTAATTCATTCGTACGATCCATTCTAATTCTTTCGCATGATCCATTATAATTCATTCGTACGATCTATTCTAATTCATTATTACGATCCATTCTAATTCATTCGCACGAATGTATCCATTCTAATTCATTCGTACGATCTACTCTATTTCATTCGCACTGTCCATCCTAATTCATTCGTAAGATCCATTCTAATTCATTCGTACAATACATTCTAATTCAATCACATTGTTGTATCCATTCTAATTCATTTGTATGATCCATTCTAATTCATTCACACGATCCATTCTAATTCATTCATATGATCCATTATAATTCATTCGTACGATCCATTCGAATTCATTCGCACGAATGTATCCATTCTAATTCAATCGTACGATCCATTTTAATTCATTCCCATGATCCATTTTAATTCATTCGTACGATCCATTCTAATTCATTCGTATGATTCATTCTAATTTATTCGTACGACTCATTCTAATTCATTCGCACAATCCATTCTAATTCATTCGCACGATCCATTCTAATTCATTCGTACCATCTATTCTAATTCATTGGAACGATCCACTCTAATTCAATAGCATGAATCGATCCATTATAATTCATTCATACAATCCATTCTAATTCATTCGCACGATCCATTCTAATTCATTCATACGATCCATTCTAATTCATTCGTACGATCCATTCTAATTCATTCGCCCAAATGTATCCATTCTAATTTATTCATACAATCCAGTCTAATTCATTCGCACGATCCATTCTAATTCTAATTCATTCGTATGATCCATTCTAATTCATTCGTACAATCCATTCCAATTCATTCGTACTATCCATTTTAATTCATTTGTACGATCCATTCTAATCCATTGTAATTCTAATTCATTCCTACAACCCATTCTAATTCATACGCACGAATGTATCCATTATATTTCATTCGTACAATCCATTCTAATTCATTCGCATGATCCATTCTAATTCATTCATACGATCCATTCTAATTCATTCGTATGATCAATTGTAATTCATTCGTACGATCCCTTCTAATTCATTCGCACGAATGTATCCATTTTAATTCATTCGTACGATCCATTCTAATTCATTCACATGATCCATTCTAATTCATTAGTACGTTCCATTCTAAATCATTCTTACGATCCATTCTATTTGTTTCGTACGATCCATTCTAATTCATTCACACGATCCATTCTAATTCATTCATACGATCCATTTTAATTCATTCTTACGATCCATTCTAATCATTCGCACGATCCATTCTAATTCATTCGTACAATCCATTCTAATTCATTCTTATGATCCATTCTAATTCATTCGTACGATCCATTGTAATTCATTCGCATGAATAAATCCATTCTAATTCATTTGTACGATCCATTATAATTCATTCACATGATCCATTCTAATTCATTCATAAGATCCATTCTAATTCATTCGTACGATCCATTCTAATTCATTCGCACGAATATATTAATTGTATTTCATTCGCAAGATCCATTCTATTTGATTCGTACGATACATTCTAATACATTCATACGATCCATTCTAATTCATTCGTATCATCCATTCTAATATATTCGTTCGATCCATTCTAATTCAGTCATACTATCCATTCTAATTCATTCCTACGATCGATTCTAATTCATTCGCACGAATGTATCCATTCTAATTCATTCGTACTATCCATTGTAATTCATTCGCATGATCCATTCTAATTCATTCGTATGATCCATTGTAATTCATTCGTACGATCCCTTCTAATTCATTCGCACGAATGTATCCATTGTAATTCATTCGTACGATCCATTCTAATTCATTCACACGATCCATTCTAATTCATTACTACGATCCATTCTAAATCATTCTTACGATCCATTCTATTTCTTTCGTACGATCCATTCTAATTCATTCACACGAATGTATCCATTCTAATTCATTCAAATGATCCATTTTAATTCATTCGCACGATCCATTCTAATTCATTCTTACGATCCATTCTAATTCATTCGTATGATCCATTGTAATTCATTCGCACAAATCTATCCATTCTAATTCATTTGTATGATCCATTCTAATTCATTCGTATGATCTATTTTTATTCATTCGTACAATCCATTCTAATTCATTCGCACAAAAGGATCTATTCTAATTCATTCGTACGATCCATTCTAATTCATTCGCATGATCCATTCTAATATATTCGTACGATCCATTCTAATTCATTCGCACGAACGTATGCATTCGAATTCATTCATACGATCCATTCTAATTCATTCATACGTTCCATTCTAATTCATTCGTACGACCCATTCTAATTCATTCGCATGAATGTATCCATTCTAATTCACTCGTACGATCCATTCTAATTCATTCGCATGATCTATTTTAATCCATTCGTACTATTCATTCTAATTTATTTGCACGAACGTATCCATTCTAATTCATTCATTCGTACGATCCATTCGAATTCATTCGTAAGATCCATTCTAATTCTAATTCATTCGTACGATCCATTCTAATTCTAATTCATTTGTACGATCCATTCGAATTCATTCGCATGAATGTATCCATTCTAATTCATTCGTATGATCCATTCTATTTCATTCGTACGATCCATTCTAATTCATTCGTACGATCCATTATAATTCATTCGCACGATATATTCAAATTCATTCATACGATCCATTCTCATTCATTCGTAAGATCCATTCTAATTCATTCGAACGAATGTTTCCATTCTATTTCATTCGTACGATCCACACTTATTCATTCGCACGAATGTATCCATTCTAATTCATTCATATGATCCATTCTAATTCATTCGCACGATCCATTCTAATTCATTCGTACGATCCATTCTAATTTATTCATACGATCCATTCTAATTCATTCACATGAATGTATCCATTCTAATTCATTTGTATGATCCATTCTAATTCATTGGGACGATCCATTCTAATTCATTCATACGAACTATTCTAATTCATTCGTACGATCCATTGTAATTCATTCATACGATCCATTCTAATTCATTCGTATAATCCATTCGAATTCATTTGCACGACTGTATCCATTCTAATTCATTCATACGATCCATTCTATTTCATTCATACGATCCATTCTAATTCATTCGTATGATCCATTTAAATTCAGTCGTACGATCCAATCTAATTCATTCGTACGATCCATTCTAATTCATTCGCACGATCCATTCTAATTCATTCGTATGATCCATTGTAATTCATTCGTACGATCCCTTCTAATTCATTCGCACGAATGTATCCATTGTAATTCATTCATACGATCCATTCTAATTCATTCACACGATCCATTCTAATTCATTACTACGATCCATTCTAAATCATTCTTACGATCCATTCTATTTCTTTCGTACGATCCATTCTAATTCATTCACACGAATGTATCCATTCTAATTCATTCGAATGATCCATTTTAATTCATTCGCACGATCCATTCTAATTCATTCTTACGATCCATTCTAATTCATTCGTATGATCCATTGTAATTCATTCGCACAAATCTATCCATTCTAATTCATTTGTATGATCCATTCTAATTCATTCGTTTGATCTATTTTTATTCATTCGTACAATCCATTCTAATTCATTCGCACAAAAGGATCCTTTCTAATTCATTCGTACGATCCATTCTAATTCATTCGCATGATCCATTCTAATATATTCGTACGATCCATTCTAATTCATTCGCACGAACGTATACATTCGAATTCATTCATACGATCCAATCTAATTCATTCATACGTTCCATTCTAATTCATTCGTACGACCCATTCTAATTCATTCGCATGAATGTATCCATTATAATTCACTCGTACGATCCATTCTAATTCATTCGCATGATCCATTCTAATCCATTCGTACTATTCATTCTAATTCATTTACACGAACGTATCCATTCTAATTCATTCATTCGTACGATCCATTCGAATTCATTCGTAAGATCCATTCTAATTCTAATTCATTCGTACGATCCATTCTAATTCTAATTCATTTGTACGATCCATTCGAATTCATTCGCATGAATGTATCCATTCTAATTCATTCGTATGATCCATTCTATTTCATTCGTACGATCCATTCTAATTCATTCGTACGATCCATTCTAATTCATTCGCACGATATATTCAAATTCATTCATACGATCCATTCTCATTCATTCGTAAGATCCATTCTAATTCATTCGCACGAATGTTTCCATTCTATTTCATTCGTACGATCCACACTTTTTCATTCGCACGAATGTATCCATTCTAATTCATTCATATGATCCATTCTAATTCATTCGCACGATCCATTCTAATTCATTCGTACGATCCATTCTAATTTATTCATACGATCCATTCTAATTCAGTCACATGAATGTATCCATTCTAATTCATTTGTATGATCCATTCTAATTCATTGGGACGATCCATTCTAATTCATTCATACGAACTATTCTAATTCATTCGTACGATCCATTATAATTCATTCATACGATCCATTCTAATTCATTCGTATAATCCATTCGAATTCATTTGCACGACTGTATCTGTTGGGGGTAGACAGAAACCACATATCTTGGGTAGCATTGCAAACGCATCTGAGATAAGAGTTCTCGAGGGAGCCCGTCCAAGAAGCTCGCCCTCCCAGCCCATCAGGAGCTCGCCCCCCCCCACAGGGAGCTGGATGGATACCTTGTATCTGAGTGCAGCTCGCCTCTCCCAGCCCCTCAGGAGCTCGCCCCACAGGGAGCTGGATGGACACCTTATATCTGAGTGCAGCTCGCCCCTCCTAGACCCCGCAGGAGTTCGCTCCCCCGTGCTCACCAAATCACCTTGACAGGGAGCGAGATCCACATTAGGCTGAAAGGGCCCAGGCCAAGAGCACTCTTAAGAGCTCGCCTAAGCTCGATGGAGCTCGCCTGAGATCGCCCAGGAGCTCGCCAAGCTCACCCAGGAGCTCGCCTAAGCTCGCTCAGGAGCTCGCCCCGTAGCTCGCCAAGCTCACCCAGGAGCTCGCCTAAGCTCGCTCAGGAGCTCGCCCCGGAGTTCGCCAAGCCCGCGCGAGAACTCGCTGGCAGTGATAGCGGGAGTTAGACCGTCATGCATAACGAAGACACCGGCATCGCGAACGCCCCTAGCTCGCGCAGGAGCTTGCCCCTAGCTCGCTCAGGAGCTCGCCCAAGCTCGCCAGAATTCCCCAGTTTATCGAAGAGGTTGCTCCCGCGAGGTCCGACTCTTGATAGATGTGGAAGAGAAGGCGGAGCAATGGAGGGCGAGCTCACCTTAGCTCCCCGTCGGAGGTCGCCCACAATGTATGAGAGGATGCCAGGTGTCAAAACCCCACGGAAGCTACGTGGACAAACGTGGTCCACGGAAGCTCGCTCGAATCAGTTCGAGACCTCCCAGACTTGAACATTCCAGAATGGCCACCTGGCCACGACAAGAAAGATTCCCTCCCCCACTCAAACCGCCTGGCAGGCTTGACGACAGAATGTCAGGGCGCGAGTACCAAGGACTGTCAGACCCACGCGAGCCAGAACGTGGGGGGTCTAGAAGGTGCCGGAAGAATCTCCACGTGTCGGGCCACGGTAGGCCGCCGATTGCTATAAATGCTCACCCCCAGGCTCCATAGTACAGGTTCGAGATCCCTTTTCCTTCCTCTTTGGTCCATTACAGCTCGCCGTTGTGCCACTGTGACTGACTTGAGCGTCGGAGGGTCTGCGCTCCTAAGGGAGCCAGCCGTTCTCACGTTCTCTTTTCTTTGTCTTGCAGGCAGCCCGCACGGACCAGCGAAAAATCCCCCGAACATTTGGCTCCGTCTGTGGGATTTTCGACTGGTTCCTGTGAGAACGCCCATGACCACACGGTTGTGCGCCGACGGCCTTCATAACCCCAAAGATGGCTCCGGCGACAAGGGGGCGCAGGCGGACGAGGGCCCGTATGGGGTCTGTGCACAGCGAACCCCCCGCTGAGACTCCCCAGCCCCTTGTCCCGCTCAGTGACCAGCTCCTGTTGGAGATGTTGGCCACCCAGCGGGCAATGATGGAGGAGTTGACGCGCTTGCGTCAGGCTCCGGCGGCTAGCCGGCGGTCAGGACCTTCGAGGCCCGCGTCCCCCGCGCGACCTCCCGTCTCATCGCGTCTGCCCACGACCGTCCCAGCACGGCGAACTTCTCGCCCGGAGCCCCCGGTTGAGAGGACGGCCATGCGTGGAGCGAAGGAGACCCCGCTCACAAGGTTACAGAAGCTGGTAACCCAGCGGTCCAGCAACCAGGCGACCTCGCGCGCGACCATCCCTCGCCGACGTAGCCGGAGCGTCGACTCTGACGGGTCGGAGGCGAGGTCTCAAGAGAGGGATCGCGACCCGCGCCATCGGCGACGAGGGAAAGAGCCCGCGGTGACTCTACCTTCCGAACCTCGAGAGGCGACGGCCTCCCACAGACCAACCGCCTCGCTGAAGGGATCCGCGCGCGAGCAGCCAGGAGGCCGCCGATTGGTGGCTCCCGAGGGTCGCCGTGGGGTGGATCCGAACCTTCCTAGAGGGAGTGCACACGAGCGCCTAGGACCTGCGCAGCCGCCTTTGGGATTTCTCCCCGGGCACTGGCAGCGACCTAGTGCGCCAGTGGATTTACTGGAGGACCTCGCCGCCCACGGAGGAAGCTCGCCTTTCACCAGCGAGGTCCATCAAGGGGGTTTTCCGCACCACTGGACCCCCCCGAAGTTTGTATTGTTCGACGGGTCTCAAGATCCCGTCGACCATCTCTTGGCCTACAGGAAACTTCTATTTTTCCGGGACCAGGACCATGTCCTGTGTCGCGCGTTCCCAAGCGGTCTGACCGGATCGGCATTGAATTGGTTCCATAAGCTGCCGTCCGGCGTGATCCCCAACTTTCCAACTCTCTCTAGGTTATTCCTGGAGCAGTATCGCTGCAATAGGCAGCCCCCGAAGAGGATCGAATCTCTGTTTACTCTGGCCATGGGAGCTCGCGAAACGCTCCGATGCTTCGCAACGCGATTCCGAAGCGCTTACCTCGCTCTGGAAGACGCGGCGGGCCAGGATCGTACCGCGGTGAGTGCCTTCAGAAGCGCCCTGCCCGAGGGAGGCAAGCTTCATGATGCCTTAGTGATCAAGGACCCTCGCACAATGGTCGAACTATTCGCCCTGGTCCAGCAGCACATCAAGCTCGAAGATGCGGGTTTGGACCGGAAGGGAAAGGCAGTCGAGCAGCCACCTCCTCCGGTTCTGCGACCTCTTGTCGTTAAGGCTGTGGAAAGGAGGGAGGTGCCACTGGCGGTACCTTTGCCCGGACCGTCCGTAGCTCCTGCTGTACAGCCCGCTGAAGAGACCGGGATCCTCAGAGGCAGCCAGTGGGCGACCTTGAGCTTTCCGGGGTAGTCCGCCGTTGTGCGGACTTAAAGCAAGACCGGGATCCTCAGAGGCAGCCAGTGGGCGACCTTGAGCTTCCCGGGGTAGTCCGCCGTTGTGCGGACTTAAAGCAAGACCGGGATCCTCAGAGGCAGCCAGTGGGCGACCTTGAGCTTCCCGGGGTAGTCCGCCGTTGTGCGGACTTAAAGCAAGACCGGGATCCTTAGAGGCAGCCAGTGGGCGACCTTGAGCTTCCCGGGGCAGTCCGCCGTTGTGCGGACTTAAAGCAAGACTGGGATCCTCAGAGGCAGCCAGTGGGCGACCTTGAGCTTCCCGGGGAAGTCCGCTGCCTAGTGGACTCTAAACCTAGCCAGGATCCTTCGCGTTCACCCGCCATGAACGGAAGCATCCTGGCGTTGGCAAACCCCTCAAAGGGCGAGCCCGCCGAGCAGGATCATCGAGAGAAATTAACCGGGCAGGGGGCAGTTAGCACTTATTAGTTTCCTTTAAAAATAAAAATGGTTTAAGTCTCTGAGTGTAGGGAAGTTTTTGAAGTCTCTTGGTTCGCTTAAATGTTTTCCGGGCTCAGAGACTATCGAGTTTTTGCGAGCATGCCGAATTTTTCGTTTGCATATATTTTAAAATAAAAAGTTTGAATCGAATTAGCCGCCTCGCCCGGGGTATCGCTCTCGAGGTCGCTGCAAACTCCTAAAGCGGACTCATAAGCAACACAAGGAAAGGAAAAGAGACATGGAAAAGTAAGGAGCAGAGGTGAACTCAAAAGGATATGTCATTCATTATACCGAAAATGATTACAAGGGTTACAAAGATACAGCCTAGGCTGGGCCCGCGCCAGTGCCCGCGTCATCATCGCGCTTCCTCTTTTTCGACCTTTCGGTCTTGTACTTCTCCACAGCGGCCAGGGCGCCTTTCTTGAGGAGATCGTCTAGTTGGGCTTGGAGGCGACCTTGCTGAGCCCGAAGGCCGTTGGCGTGTGTCTCCTTCAAGGCCGCGATCTCCGTCTTCAGAGCAGCGACCTCGCCTTGAAGTTGAGCCGCCTCCCGCTGTGCGACCTCCCGGGCGGACACAGCTTCATCTCGCTCCGCCTTGGCCTTAAGGAGGGCAGTAGCGGACAGGCCTTTGGCTACCTCGGCCATGGCGAGGCCTGACGCCTGGGTTTTGACCCTGCGGTGCAGTGCCTCTGACTCCGCCCTCAGCTCCTCGGAGCCCTTGGCTCGCTGAAGCTCGTGGATGTGCTCGTCTACCTTGCGCTCGGACCCCCGAAGGGAATCATCGAACAAGGCGGCCAGTGCCTTCCCGGCCCCAGCGACCTCCGCGGTGCTTCTCCGCCTGCATAAGGAAGGTGAAAGAGTTAGCAAAAATTGAGACTAAGATTTATAAGGAGACAGGTGCGGTGAGTACCTCGGCAAGGCGTTCGCTTATGGAAGCGAAGGGAGCCCGCGCGAAAACGTTGCGGCCCAGCAGCTGCCGCACGTAGTGGGGCGCCCTCCCCTCCTCCGCAGAGGAGCCCGCGCTGGGACCCCCGGGAGCTCCGGAAGGAGGGGGCACGCCAGGAGGAGTGGGGGCTATCACCTCCCCCGGGCGAGCTCTGGCTCCTGGCGGGCTCGGAGGGTCCGCGGTGGCCCCCTTGGCCTCCGGCTCCGAGCTGAAGGACTCGGAGTCGGAGCCAATGTCTACAAAGCTAGGGGACCTGTAGACCAGGTCCCCTAAGCCCTGCTGGGAGCCCGCTCCCTCCTGGCCTTCTGCAGGAGGCGAGGCCGGAGGGGCGGGAGCTGGAGCGGCCGCCGGTGTAGAGGCCGCGGGAGTTGGAGCCGAGGCCGGCAAGGAGGTCGCAGCGACGGCGTCGGACTCGCCCTGCTGGACCCCTGCCCCGTCGGCGGGAGATGGAGGCTCCTGCCCGCTCGATCCCGGCCCTGGTGCGGGAGCTGATGGAGTCGCGGGCTTCTCCCCTTGGGCGGGAGCAACAGGCTCCGCCCGAGGAGCTTGAGGGGCGGGCTCTTCTTCCTCGGAGCCTGTTGCCTCCTCCGCAGAGTCCGTCCAGCTGGGCTCCGAGTCCAAGCCCGCCTCCTCCAGCGCTTTCCGCCGTTGCTCCGCCTGGACGTTAGAAGGCGCGGGCCCCGCGCGTTTGGCCTTCTTCTTCCCGCGGGCCTCCATCTCCGGCGTCAGCACTGCCACACGAAGCGGGACGATCAGATCGCCCGGGAAGTAGCCCATTAGAATTTGAGCCATCCCAGATTCGACTTCCGCCATGGTAAGCGGGAGGTCGATGTTCGGGTCGTCGGGCTCAACCATTTGGATCTTGCGGCGGACAATTGGAGTTGGGGCGGGAGGCTGACCTGGGCCGGCGTCCGGGCGAGGAGGTTGCGGAGGAGCGGAAGCTTCGCCCTGGTGAAGCATCTCCATGGTATCGGGGTCGTTGAGGCGGATGGGCGAAGCCCGCCTCCGGACCGTCTTCTTACGGGGATTGCCTCCCGAGCTCCCGGCCCCCTTGCTGGCCCCTTTGGAGGGAGGGGCGTTCTGCATCGGCGGAATAGCGCCGACCTCCTCCTCTTTCTTCTTCCGGACGGTCTTCTGCTTCAGTAGAATAGCGCCGGTCTTCCCGTCCTTCAGCTGGAAGGCAAAGTCGGGAGCGGTGATCTTCTCCGGAGTCCGCCCACCAAGGTAGTGGAGGATCGCATCGTCCAGAGATCGCTCCCGGTCGGGAGCGATGCACTTCTTCTTCCCCGCCTTGTAAAAGGAGATCTCCCGGAAGACCGCCGTCGGGGGAACCCCGGGGTGAGCCGGGACTCCGCTGTGCCGCCCGCGCCAGTCGCCGACCGCCACGAAAGGATAGTCCTTCCAGTGGCGGTCCTTGCTCTCGATGGTGGAGAAGGGGAGCACCTCGCCAGGCCGCCCGGCGAGGTAGAAGTAGCCGCAGCCCGCGGTGCTGAAGACCGGTGAGGGCTTGAGGAGCCACTTTTTGAGCAAGTAGCTCAGTGGGATCCTCGCCTTCAGAGCGGTCTCCAGCTGGGACAGCCCGTAGAGTATCCCCCAGGAGTTTCCTGAGAGTTGGGCGGGGCAAAGCCCCGTCAACTCCAGGAGCTCCCCGGCGAGATGACTCAGGGGGAACCGCAGCCCGGACCACAGCAGCCCGACAGAAGCTACTGTGCCCTGGGGCGGCCTCCCCGAGAGTGGCATCTCGGTGACGAGGATCTCCCGAGGGAGATCGATCGCCGCCCGGATACTGTCCCCGACAGGCACCCCGACGGGGTTTTGCAGCCAGACCACCGCCCTTTCGGTGGAGGGCTCAGCGGCCTGGGCGGCAGCAGCAGCGGCAGCAACAGCAGCAGCAACGTCAGCAGCGGAAGCCATGAGAGCAGAAGGGCTAAAGCAAGCAAAGGGAGAAGGGAGAGCTGTTTTCACACAGCAGTAAAAATTGCCCCCCGTCCCCTATTTAAAGGCGAGCGAGAGACAGGTGAATCGATCCGCAGTTAATGCCCAAGCACGCTCGGCGAGGCGACGTGACGGCGATCAAAGCGACAGCTCGCTTCTCTCAAATCGTCGAGCGCCACGTGGACCACACGTGGAAAAAGCTGCGCCGGCGCCAGCACTGTCCTTTATTGACAGAGAAAGGGACAAATGAGGAGGAGACACGTGTCTCGCGCCGATCGGGGTCTCATGATGAGATTCGCTGTATCAGCGTTGAGCCTCGCGCCGCAGTTAAGGTGAAGCGACCGTTGGAGATTCGGTGCGATACCCAAGTCACAAGATCGCCCGCGGCTGGCGCCCCAAGCTCGCCCGAAGCAGACCCTGACCGTGTGTGACAAGCTCACACCGGAAGGAGATCGCTCGTGGCTGACGCTCGTGGCCCGCCCAGCGTTTGTGAAATACTGGGAGTCAAAACTCTCGACGCAGATCGCTCGCGGCAGGTGCCCGCAGCTCGCCCGAGGCAGACCCTGGCCGCGTGTGACAAGCTCGCACCGGAAGGAGATCGCTCGTGGCTGACGCTCGTGGCCCGCCCAGCGTTTTTGAAAAGTACTGAGAGTCAAAACTCTTGATGCAGATCGCCCGCGGTAGGTGCCCGCAGCTCGCCCGAGGCAGACCCTGGCCGCGTGTGACAAGCTCGCACCGGAAGGAGATCGCTCGTGGCTGACGCTCGTGGCCCGCCTAGCGTTTGAGAAATACTGGGAGTCAAAACTCTCGACGCAGACCGCCCGCGGCAGGCGCCCAAGCTCGCCCGAAGCTGACCCTGACCGCATGTGAGGAGCTCGCATCGCAGGAGATCGCTCATGGCTGATGCTCGTGGCCCGCCCAGCGTTTGTGAAATACTGGCAGTCAAAGCTCCCGGCGCAGGCCGCCATCGCTACTATCTCCGCCCCACAAGAAAACTGTTACGGCAGACATTGATATCAGGCACATTGCCGGGGATAGGAGTTCGCTAAGACTCCTGAGCAAGCGTCGAGTTTCCTCGATCACTCCCTCAGGAGGGGGTAATGTTGGGGGTAGACAGAAACCACATATCTTGGGTAGCATTGCAAACGCATCTGAGATAAGAGTTCTCGAGGGAGCCCGTCCAAGAAGCTCGCCCTCCCAGCCCATCAGGAGCTCGCCCCCCCTACAGGGAGCTGGATGGACACCTTGTATCTGAGTGCAGCTCGCCTCTCCCAGCCCCTCAGGAGCTCGCCCCACAGGGAGCTGGATGGACACCTTGTATCTGAGTGCAGCTCGCCCCTCCTAGACCCCGCACGAGTTCGTTCCCCCGTGCTCACCAAATCACCTTGACAGGGAGCGAGATCCACATTAGGCTGAAAGGGCCCAGGCCAAGAGCACTCTTAAGAGCTCGCCTGAGCTCGATGGAGCTCGCCTGAGATCGCCCAGGAGCTCGCCAAGCTCACCCAGGAGCTCGCCTAAGCTCGCTCAGGAGCTCGCCTCGTAGCTCGCCAAGCTCACCCAGGAGCTCGCCTAAGCTCGCTCAGGAGCTCGCCCCAGAGTTCGCCAAGCCCGCGCGAGAACTCGCTGGCAGTGATAGCGGGAGTTAGACCGTCATGCATAACGAAGACACCGGCATCGCGAACGCCCCTAGCTCGCGCAGGAGCTCGCCCCTAGCTCGCTCAGGAGCTCGCCCAAGCTCGCCAGAATTCCCCAGTTTATCGAAGAGGTTGCTCCCGCGAGGTCCGACTCTTGATAGATGTGGAAGAGAAGGCGGAGCAATGGAGGGCGAGCTCACCTTAGCTCCCCGTCGGAGGTCGCCCACAATGTATGAGAGGATGCCAGGTGTCAAAACCCCACGGAAGCTACGTGGACAAACGTGGTCCACGGAAGCTCGCTCGAATCAGTTCGAGACCTCCCAGACTTGAACATTCCAGAATGGCCACCTGGCCACGACAAGAAAGATTCCCTCCCCCACTCAAACCGCCTGGCAGGCTTGACGACAGAATGTCAGGGCGCGAGTACCAAGGACTGTCAGACCCACACGAGCCAGAACGTGGGGGGTCTAGAAGGCACCGGAAGAATCTCCACGTGTCGGGCCACGGTAGGCCGCCGATTGCTATAACTGCTCACCCCCAGGCTCCATAGTACAGGTTCGAGATCCCTTTTCCTTCCTCTTTGGTCCATTACAGCTCGCCGTTGTGCCACTGTGACTGACTTGAGCGTCGGAGGGTCTGCGCTCCTAAGGGAGCCAGCCGTTCTCACGTTCTCTTTTCTTTGTCTTGCAGGCAGCCCGCACGGACCAGCGAAAAATCCCCCGAACAGTATCCATTCTAATTCATTCATACGATCCATTCTATTTCATTCATACGATCCATTCTAATTCATTCGTATGATCCATTTAAATTCAGTCGTACGATCCATTCTAATTCATTCGTACGATCCATTCTAATTCATTCGCACGAATGTACCCATTCTAATTCATTCGTTCGATCGATTCTAATTCATTAACATGACCCATTCTATTTCATTCGTACGAACCATTCTAATTCATTCATACAATCCATTCTAATTCATTAGATGCTCCATTCTAATTCATTCACACGAATGTATCTATTCTAATTCATTCGTACGATCCATTCTAATTCATTCGCATGATCCATTCTAATTCATTCGTACAATTCATTCTAATTCATTATTACAATCCATTCTAATTCATTCACACGAATGTATCCATTCTAATTCATTAATACGATCCATTTTAATTCATTCACACTATCCATCCTAATTCATTCGTACGATCCATTCTAATTCATTCGTAAGATCCATTCTAATTCATTCGCATGAATGTATCCATTCTAATTCAATCGTACGATCCATTCTAATTCATTCGCACGATCCATTCTAATTCATTCGCATGAACCATTCTAATTCATTCGTACGATCTATTTTAATTCATTCGTACGATCCATTCTAATTCATTCACACGAATGTATCCATTCTAATTCATTTGTATGATCCATTATAATTAATTCACATGATCCATTCTAATTCATTCATATGATCCATTCTAATTCATTCGTATGATCCATTCTAATTCATTCACACGAATGTATCCATTCTAATTCATTCGTACGATCCATTTTAATTCATTCGCATGATCCATTCTAATTCATTCATACGATCCATTCTAATTCATTCCTATGATCCATTCTAATTCATTCGTACGATCCATTCTAATTCATTGGAACGATCCACTCTAATTCATTCAAACGAATCGATCCATTATAATTCATTCGTACAATCCATTCTAATTCATTCGCACGATCCATTCTACTTCATTCGTACGATCCATTCTAATTTATTCATACGATCCATTTTAATTCATTCGCACGAATGTATCCATTCTAATTTATTCGTACGATCCATTCTAATTCATTCGCACGATCCATTTTAATTCATTCGTACGATCAATTCTAATTTATTCACATGAATGTATCCATTTTAATTCATTCGTACGATCCATTCCAATTCATTCCCACAATCTATTCTAATTCATTCGTACAATCCATTCTAATTCATTTGTACGATCCATTCTAAATCATTCGCTCGAATGTATCCATTCTATTTCATTCGTAGGATCCATTCTAATTCATTCGCACGATCCATTCTAATTCATTCGTACGATCCATTCTAATTCATTCGTACAATCCATTCTAATTCATTCACACGAATGTATTAATTCTCATTCATTCGCATGATCCATTCTTTTTCATTTGTACGATCCATTCAAATTAGTTCGTACGATCCATTCTAATTCATTCGTATGATCCATTCTAATACATTTGTTCGATCCATTCTAATTCATTCGTACGATCAATTCTAATTCATTCGCACGATCAATTCTAATTCATTAGTATGATCCATTGTAATTCATTCGTACGATCACTTCTAATTTATTCGTACGAATGTATCCATTCTAATTCATTCATACGATCCATTCTAATTGATTCACACGATCCATTCTAATTCATTAGTACAATCCATTCTAATTCATTCAAACGATCCATTCTATTTCTTTCATACGATCCATTCTAATTCATTCGAACGAATGTATCTATTCTAATTCATTCGTACGATCCATTTTAATTCATTCGCACCATATATCTATTCTAATTTATTCGTACGATCCAAATAAATTCATTCGTACGATCCATTCTAATTCATTCGCACGAATGTATCCATTCTAATTCAATCATACGATCCATTCTAATTCATTCGAATGATCTATTCTAATTCATTCGTACGATCCATTCTAATTCATTCGTACGATCCATTCTAATTCATTCACATGAATGGATTCATTCTAATTCATTCGTACGATCCATAATAATTCATTCGCACGATACATTCTAATTCATTCGTACGATCCATTCTAATTCATTCGCATGAAGGTATCCATTCGAATTCATTCGTACGATCCATTCTAATTCCTTCATATGATCCATTCTAATTCATTCGTACGATCTATTCTAATTCATTCGCACGAATGTATATATTCTAATTCATTCATACGATCCATTGTAATTCATTCGCATGATCCATTCTAATTCATTCGTACAATCCATTCTAATTCATTCGCACGAATGTATCCTTTCTAATTCATTCGTACAATCCATTCTAATTCATCCGTATAATCCATTCTAATTCATTCGTACGATCCATTCTAATTCATTCCCACGATCCATTCTAATTCATTCGTACGATCCATTCTAATTCATTCGTACGATCCATTCTAATTCATCCGTACGATCCATTCTAATTCATTCATACGATCCATTCTAATTCATTCCCATGATCCATTCTAATTCATTCATAAGATCCATTCTAATTCATTCGTACGATCCATTCTAATTCATTCATACAATCCATTCTAATTTATTCATAAGATCCATTCTAATTCATTCGCACGAATGTATCTATTCTAATTCATTCGTATGATCCATTCTAATTCATTCGTACGATCCATTCTAATTCATTCGTATGAATGTATCCATTCTAATTCAATCATACGATCCATTCTAATTCATTTCCACGATCTATTCTAATTAATTCAAATGATCCATTTTAAGTCATTCGAACGATCCATTCTAATTCATTCATACGATCCATTCTAATTCATTGGCACGAATATACCCATTCTAATTCATTCATATGATCCATTCTAATTCATTCGTACGATCTATTCTAATTCATTCACACGATCCATTCTAATTCATTCGTATGATCCATTCTAATTCATTCATACGATCCATTCTAATTCATTCGTACGATCCAATCTAATTCATTCGTACGATCCATTCTAATTCATTCGCACAAATTTATCCATTCTAATTCGTTCGTACGATCCATTCTAATTCATTCGCAAGATACATTCTAATTCATTCGTACGAACCATTTTACTTCATTCGTTCGATCCATTCTAATTTATTTGCACGAATGTATCCATTCTAATTCATTCGTATGATCCATTCTAATTCATTCGCACTATCGATTCTAATTCATTCGTACGATCCATTCTAATTGATTCGCACGAATGTGACCATTCTAATTCATTCGTACGATCCATTCTAATTCATTCGTACAATCCATTCTAATTCATTCATACAATCCATTCTTATTGATTCGTACGATCAATTCTAATTCATTCGCACGAATATATTCATTTTAATTCATTTGTATGATCCATTCTAAGTCATTCAAACGATCCATTCTAATTCATTCATACGATGTATTCTAATTTATTCGTACGATTCATTCGAATTCAAACATACGATCCATTCTAATTCATTCACACGAATGTAACCATTCTAATTCATTTGTATGATCCATTCTTATTTATTCGCAAGAACCATTCTAATTCATTCGTACGATCCATTCTAACTCATTCGTACAATCCATTCTAATTCATTCGCACGAATGTATCCATTTAATTCATTCGTACGATCCATTCCAATTCATTAGCACGATCCATTCTAATTCATCTGTACGATCCATTCTATTTCATTCGTACGATCCATTCTAATTCATTCGCACGAATGTATCCATTCTAATTCATTCGTACGATACATTCTAATTCACTCCCCCGAATGTATCCATTTTAATTCATTCGTATGATCTATTCTAATTTATTCGCACGATCCATTCTAATTTATTTTTATGATCCATTCTAATTCATTCTTACGATCCATTTTAATTCATTCGCACGAATACATCCATTCGAATTCATTCGTATGATCCATTATAATTCATTCGCATGATCAATTCTAATTCATTCGTACGATCCATTTTACTTCATTCGTACGATCCATTCTAATTAATTTGCATGAATGTATCTATTCAAATTCATTCGTATGATCCATTCTAATTCATTCGTTCGATCCGTTATAATTCATTCGTACGATCGATTCTAATTCATTCGTACGATCTATTCTAATTCATTCACACGATTGTATCTATTCTAATTCATTCGTACGATCCATTCTAATTCATTCGCACGAATTTATCCATTCTAATTCATTCGTATGATCCATTCTACTTCATTCACACGATCCATTCTTATTCTTTCAAACGGTCCTTTCTAATTCATTCGTATGAACAATTATAATTCATTCGTATGATCCATTATAATTCATTCTACGATCCATTCTAATTCATTCCTACGATCCATTCTAATTCATTCGCACAATCCATTCTGATTCATTCATACGATCCATTCTGATTCATTCGTACGATCCATTCTAATTCATTCGCACGATCCATTCTAATTCATTCGCACGATCCATTCTAATTCATTCGTACAATCCATTCTAATTCATTCGCACGAATGTATCCATTCTAATTCATTCGTACGATCTACTCTAATTCATTCGTACGATCCTTTCTAATTCATTCGTATGATCCATTCTAATACATTCGTACGATCCATTCAAATTCATTCGCACGAATAGATCTATTCTAATACATTCGCATGAATGGATCCATTCTAATTCATTCGTACAATCCATTCTAATACATTAGTACGATCCGTTCTAATTCATTTGTATGATCCATTCTAATTCATTCGCACAAATGTATCCATTCAATTTCATTCGTACGATCCATTCTAATTCATTCGCCCGATCAATTCTAATTCAGTCGTACGATCCATTCTAATTCATTCGCACGAATGTATCCATTCTAATTCATTCGTACGATCCATTCTAATCATTCGCACGATCCATTCTAATTCATTCGAACGATCCATTCAAATTCATTCTTATGATCCATTCTAATTCATTCTAGGATCCATTCTAATTCATTCGGATGAATGTATCCATTCTAATTCGTTTGTACGATCCATTCTAATTCATTCGCACGATCCATTCTAATTCATTTGTACGATCCATTCTAATTCATTCGTATGATCCATTCTAATTCATTCGCACGAATGTATTAATTCTAATTCATTTGCACGATCCTTTCTATTTCATTCGTACGATCCTTTCTAATTTATTCATGTGATCCATTCTAATTCATTCGTACGATCCATTCTAATACATTCGCAGGAATGTATCCATTCTAATTCCCACGAATGTATCCATTCTAATTCATTCGCAGGAATGTATCCATTCTAATTTATCCGTACTATCATTCTAATTCATTCGTACGATCCATTCTAATTCATTCTTATGATCCATTCTAATTCATTCATACGATTCATTCTAATTCATTCGCATGAATGTATCCATTCTAATTCATTCGAACGATCCCTTATAATTCATTCGTACGATCCATTCTAATTCATTCACACGAATGTTTCCATTCTAATTCATTCGTACGATCCATTCTAACTTATTCGTATGATCCATTCTAATTCATTCATACGATCCATTCTAATTCATTCGCACAAATGTATCCATTCTAATTCATTCGTACATCCATCCTAATTCATTCACACGATCTATTCTAATTCATTCGTACGATCCATTCTAATATATTCATTCGATCCATTCTAATTCATTCATACTATCCATTCTAATTCATTCCAACAATACATTCTAATTCATTCGCACGAATGTATCCATTCTAATTCATTCGTTCGATCCATTTCAATTCATTCGCACGATCCATTCTAATTCATACGTATGATCCATTCTAATTCATTTATACGATCCATTCTAATTCATTCGCACAAATGTATCCATTCTAATTCATTCATACGATCCATTCTAATTCATTCGCACGATCCATTCTAATTCATTAGTATGATCCATTCTAATTCATCGGTACGATCCATTCTAATTCATCCGTACGATCCATTCTAATTCATTCGCACGAATGTATCCATTCTAATTCATTTGTTTGATCCATTTTAATTCATTTGTTCGATCCATTCTAATTCATTAGTACGAATGTATCCATTCTAATTCATTTGTTCGATCCATTCTAATTTATTTGTTCGATCCATTCTAATTCATTCGTACTATCCATTCAAATTCATTCGTACTATCCATTGTAAATCATTCACACAAATGTATCCATACTAATTCATTTATACGATTCATTCTAATTCATTTGCACGATCCATTCTAATTCATTCATACGATCCATTCTAATTCATTCGTACAATCCATTCTAATTCATTCGTACGATCCATTCTAATTCATACGCACGAATGGATCCATTCTAATTCATTGGTACGATCCATTCTAATTCATTCGCATGATCCATTCTAATTCATTCGTACGATCCATTCTTATTCATTCATACGATCCATTCTAATTCACTCACACGAATGTATTCCTTCAAATTCATTCATATGATCAATTCTAATTCATTCTCACGAATGTATCCATTTTAATTCATTTGTACGATCCATTATAATTCATTCGCACGATCCATTCTAATTCATTCGTACGATCCATTCCAATTCATTCGTACGATCCATTCTAATTCAATCGCACGAATGTATCCATTCTAATTCAATCGTACGATCCATTCTAATTCATTTGCACGAATGTATCCATTCTAATTCATTTGTACGATCCATTCTAATTCATTCGCACGATCCCTTGTATTTCATTCGTACGATCCATTCTAATTCATTCGCACAAATGTATCCATTCTAATTCATTCGCACGATCCATTCTAATTCATTCGTACGATCCATTCTAATTCATTCGCACGATCCATTCTAATTCATTCGAACGATCCATTCTAATTCATTCGTATGATCCATTCTAATTCATTCACACAAATGTATCTATTCTAATTCATTCCTACGATCCATTCCAATTTATTCGCACGATCCATTCTAATTCATTCGTCCGATCCATTCTAATTCATTAGTATGATCCATTCTAATTCATTCGCACGAATGTATCCATTATAATTCATTCGTACCATCCATTCTAATTCATTCGTACGATCCATTCTAATTCATTCGCACGAATGTATCCATTCAAATTCATTTGTACTATCCACTCTAATTCATTCGTACAATCCATTCTAATTCATTCGCACGAATGTATCAATTCTAATTCATTCGTACGATCAATTCTAATTCATTCGCACGATACATTCTAATTCTTTCGTACGATCCATTCTAATTCATTCGTATGATACATTCAAATTCATTCGTACAATCCATTCTATTTCATTCATATAATCCTTTCTAATTCATTCATACGATCCATTCTAATTCATTCGCACGAATGTATCCCTTCTAATTCATTCGTGTGATTCATTCTAATTCATTCGCACGATCCATTCTAATTCATTCGTACGATCCATTCTAATTCATTCGTATGACCCATTCTAATTCATTCGCACGAATGTATCCATTTTAATTCATTCGTACAATCCATTCTAATTCATTCGCACGATCCATTCTAATTCATTCGTACGATCCATTCTAATTCATTAGTACGATCCATTCTAATTCATTCGCACGAATGTATCCATTCTAATTCATTCGTACGATCCATTCTAATTCATTCGCAAGATCTATTCTAACTCATTCACAAGATCTATTTTAGTTCATCGTACGATCCATTCTGATTCATTCGTATGATACATTTTAATTCATTCGTACGATCCATTCTAATTCATTCGTACAATCCATTCTAATTCATTCGCATGAATATGTCTATTCTAATTTATTCGTACGACCCATTCTAATTCATTCGCACGATCCATTATAATTCTTTCGTACGATCTATTCTAATTCATTCATACAATCCATTTTCATTCATTCACACGAATGTATCCATTTTAATTCATTTGCACGATCCATTCTAATTCATTCGCACGATCCATTCTAATTCATTCGTACAATCCATTCTAATTCATTCGCACGAATGTATCCATTATAATTTATTCGTACGATCGATTCTAATTTATTCGCACAATCCATTCTAATTCATACGTACGATCCATTCAATTTCATTCGTACAATCCATTGTAATTCATTCGCACGAATGTATCCATTCTAATTCATTCTACGATCCATTCTAATTCATTCGCACGATCCATTCTAATTCATTCGTACGATCCATTCTAATTCATTCTTATGATCCATTCTAATTCATTCGTACGATCCATTCTAATTCATTCGCATGAATATATCCATTCTAATTCATTTGTACGATCCATTCTAATTCATTCGCACAATCCATTCTAATTCATTCCTACGATCCATTCTAATTCATTGGTATGATCCATTCTAATTAATTCACATGAATGTATCCATTCTAATTCATTCGCAAAATCCATTCTAATTTATTCGTACGATCCATTCTAATTCATTCGTACGATCCATTCTAATTCATTCATACGATCCATCCTGATTCATTCGCAAAAATGTATCCATTCTAATTCATTCGTACGATCCATCCAAATTCATTCACACGATCTATTCTAATTCATTCGTACGATCCATTCTAATACATTCGTTCGATCCATTCTAATTCATTCATGCAATCCATTCTAATTCATTCCTACGATCCATTCTAATTCATTCGTGTGATTATATCCATTCTAAATCATTCGTACGATTCTTTCTTATTCATTCATACGATCCATTCTAATTCATTCGGGCCAATGTATCAATTCTAATTCATTCATACAATCCATTCTAATTCATTCGCAAGATCCATTCTAATTCATTAGTACGATCCATTCTAATTCATCCGTACGATCCATTATAATTCATTCGTACGATCCATTCTATTTCATTCGCATGAATGTATCCATTCTAATTTATTCGTACGATCCATTCTAATTCATTCGCACGATCCATTTTAATTCATTCGTACGATCAATTCTAATTCATTCACATGAATGTATCCATTTTAATTCATTCGTATGATCCATTCCAATTCATTCACACAATCTATTCTAATTCATTCGTACAATCCATTCTAATTCATTTGTACGATCCATTCTAAATTATTCGCACGAATGTATCCATTCTATTTCATTCGTACGATACATTCTAATTCATTCGCACGATTCATTCTAATTCATTCGTACGATCCATTCTAATTCATTCACACGAATGTATTAATTCTCATTCATTCGCACGATCCATTCTTTTTCATTTGTACAATCCATTCAAATTAATTCGTACGATCCATTCTAATTCATTCGTATGATCCATTCTAATACATTCGTTCGATCCATTCTAATTCATTCATACTATCCATTCTAATTCATTCCTAGGATCGATTCTAATTCATTCGAACGAAAGTAACCATTCTAATTCATTCATACTATCCATTCTAATTCATTCGCACGATCAATTCTAATTCATTAGTATGATCCATTGTAATTCATTCGTACGATCACTTCTAATTCATTCGTACGAATGTGTCCATTCTAATTCATTCATACGATCCATTCTAATTCATTCACACGATCCATTTTAATTCATTAGTACGATCCATTCTAATTCATTCAAACGATCCATTCTATTTCTTTCATACGATCCATTCTAATTCATTCGCACGAATGTATCTATTCTAATTCATTCGTACGATCCATTTTAATTCATTCGCACGATATATCTATTCTAACTCATTCGTACGATCCAAACAAATTCATTCGTATGATCCATTCTAATTCATTCGCACGAATGTATCCATTCTAATTCAATCATACGATCCATTCTAATTCATTCGAATGATCTATTCTAATTCATTCGTACGATCCATTCTAATTCATTCGTACGATCCTTTCTAATTCATTCACATGAATAGATCCATTCTAATTCATTCGTACGATCCAAAATAATTCATTCGCACGATACATTCTAATTCATTCGTACGATCCATTCTAATTCATTCGCACGAAAGTATCCATTCGAATTCATTCGTACGATCCATTCTAATTCATTCATACGATCCATTCTAATTCATTCGTACGATCTATTCTAATTCATTCGCATGAATGTATACATTCTAATTCATTCATACGATTCATTGTAATTCATTCGCATGATCCATTCTAATTCATTCGTGCGATCCATTCTAATTCATTCGCACGGATATATCCTTTCTAATTCAATCATACAATCCACTCTAATTCATCCGTACGATCCATTCTAATTCATTCGTACGATCCATTCTAATTCATTCCCACGATCCATTCTAATTAATTCGTACGATCCATTCTAATTCATCCGTACGATCTATTCTAATTCATCCGTACGATCCATTCTAATTCATTCGTACGATCCATTCTAATTCATTCCCTTGATCCATTCTAATTCATTCATAAGATCCATTCTAATTCATTCGTACGACCCATTCTAATTCATTCGTACAATCCATTCTAATTTATTCATACGATCCATTCTAATTCATTCGCACGAATGTATCTATTCTAATTCATTTGTATGATCCGTTCTAATTCATTCGTACGATCCATTCTAATTCATTCGCACGAATGTATCCATTCTAATTCAATCATACGATCAATTCTAATTCATTTGCACGATCCATTCTAATTCATTCAAACGATCCATTTTAAGTCATTCGAACGATCCATTCTAATTCATTCATACGATCCATTCTAATTCATTGGCACGAATATACCCATTCTAATTCATTCGTATGATCCATTCTAATTCATTCATACGATCCATTCTAATTAATTCGTACGATCTATTCTAATTCATACACACGATCCATTCTAATTCATTCATACGATCCATTCTAATTCATTCGTACGATCCAATCTAATTCATTCATACGATCCATTCTAATTCATTCGCACGAATTTATCCATTCTAATTCATTCGTACGATCTATTCTAATTCATTCGCACGATACATTCAAATTCATTCGTACGAACCATTCTACTTCATTCGTTCGATCCATTCTAATTTATTTGCACGAATGTATCCATTCTAATTCATTCGTATGATCCATTCTAATTCATTCGCACTATCGATTCTAATTCATTCGTACGATCCATTCTAATACATTAGTACGATCCATTCTAATTCATTCGTACGATCCATTCTAATTGATTCGCACGAATGTGACCATTCTAATTCATTCGAAGATCCATTCTAATTCATTCGAACAATCCATTCTAATTTATTCATACAATCAATTCTTATTGATTCGTACGATCGATTCTAATTCATTCGCACGAATATATTTATTCTAATTCATTCGTATGATCCATTCTAATGCATTCGAACGATCCATTCTAATTCATTCATACGATGTATTCTAATTTATTCGTACGATTCATTCGAATTCATTCATACGATCCATTCTAATTCATTCACACGAATGTAACCATTCTAATTCATTTGTATGATCCATTCTTATTTATTCGCAAGAACCATTCTAATTCATTCGTACGATCCATTCTAACTCATTCGTACAATCCATTCTAATTCATTCGCACGAATGTATCCATTTAATTCATTCGTACGATCCATTCCAATTCATTAGCACGATTCATTCTAATTCATCTTTACGATCCATTCTAATTCATTCGTACGATCCATTCTAATTCATTCGCACGAATGTATCCATTCTAATTCATTCGTACGATCCATTCTAATTCACTCCCACGAATGTATCCATTTTAATTCATTCGTAGGATCTATTCTAATTTATTCGCACGATCCATTCTAATTTATTTTTACGATCCATTCTAATTCATTCTTACATCCATTATAATTCATTCGCACGAATGTATCCATTCGAATTCATTCGTATGATCCATTCTAATTCATTCACATAATCAATTCTAATTCATTCGTACGATCCATTCTACTTCATTCGTACGATCCATTCTAATTTATTTGCACGAATGTATCCATTCAAATTCATTCGTACGATCCATTCTAATTCATTCGTTCGATCCGTTCTAATTCATTCGTACGATCCATTCTAATTCATTTGTACGATCTATTCTAATTCCTTCACACGATTGTATCCATTCTAATTCATTCGTACGATCCATTCTAATTCATTCGCACGAATTTATCCATTCTAATTCATTCGTATGATCCATTCTACTTCATTCACACGATCCATTCTTATTCTTTCAAACGGTCCTTTCTAATTCATTCGTATGAACAATTATAATTCATTCGTACGATCCATTATAATTCATTCTACGATCTATTCTAATTCATTCCTACGATCCATTCTAATTCATTAGCACAATCCATTCTGATTCATTCGTACGATCCATTCTGATTCATTCGTATGATCCATTCTGATTCATTCGTACGATCCATTCTAATTTATTCGCACGATCCTTTCTAATTCATTCGCACGATCCATTCTAATTCATTCGTACGATCCATTCTAATTCATTCGCACGAATGTATCCATTCTAATTCATTCGTACGATCTACTCTAATTCATTCGTATGATCCAATCTAATTCATTCGTATGATCCATTCTAATACATTCGTACGATCCATTCAAATTCATTCGCACGAAAAGATCTATTCTAATTCATTCGCATGAATGGATCCATTCTAATTCATTCGTACAATCCATTCTAATTCATTCGCACAATCCATTCTAATTCATTTGTACGATCCAGTCTAATTCATTCGGACGATCCATTCTAATCATTCGCATGATCCATTCTAATTCATTTGTACAATCCATTCTAATTCATTCGTACGATCCATTCTAATTCATTGGAACGATCCACTCTAATTCATTCATACGAATCGATCCATTATAATACATTCATACAATTCATTCTAATTCATTCGCATTATCCATTCTAATTTATTCGTACGATCCATTCTAATTCATTCGTACGATCCATTCTAATTAATTCGTACAATCCATTCTAACTCATTCATACGATCTATTCTAATTCATTCACATGAATGTATCCATTCTAATTCATTCATACGATCCATTCCAATTCATTCGCACAATCCATTCTAATAAATTAGTACGATCCGTTCTAATTCATTTGTATGATCCATTCTAATTCATTCGCACGAATGTATCCATTCAATTTCATTCGTACGATCCATTCTAATTCATTCGCCCGATCAATTCTAATTCAGTCGTACGATCCATTCTAATTCATTCGCACGAATGTATCCATTCTAATTCTATCGTACGATCCATTCTAGTCATTCGCACGATCCATTCTAATTCATTCGAACGATCCATTCAAATTCATTCTTATGATCCATTCTAATTCATTCGTACGATCCATTCTAATTCATTCGGATGAATGTATCCATTCTAATTCATTTGTACGATCCATTCTAATTCATTCGCACGATCCATTCTAATTCATTTGTACGATCCATTCTAATTCATTCGTACGATCCATTCTAATTCATTCGCATGAATGTATTAATTCAACTTCATTCGCATGATCCATTCTATTTCATTCGTACGATCCCTTCTAATTCATTCATGCGATCCATTCTAATTCATTCGTACGATCCATTCTAATACATTCGCAGGAATGTACCCATTCTAATTCGTACGAATGTATCCATTCTAATTCATTCGCAGGAATGTATCCATTCTAATTCATCCATACTATCCATTCTAATTCATTCGTATGATCCATTCTAATTCATTCTTATAATCCATTCTAATTCATTCCTACGATCCATTCTAATTCATTCGCATGAATGTATCCATTCTAATTCATTTGTACGATCCATTCTAATCCATTCGAACGATCCCTTATATTTCATTCGTATGATCCATTCTAAATCATTCACACGAATGTTTCCATTCTAATTCATTCGGACGATCCATTCCAATTTATTCGTATGATCCATTCTAATTCATTCATACGATCCATTCTAATTCATTCGCACAAATATATCCATTCTAATTCATTCGTACATCCATCCTAATTCATTCACACGATCTATTCTAATTCATTCGTACGATCCATTCTAATACATTCGTTCGATCCATTCAAATTCATTCATACTATCCATTCTAATTCATTCCGACAATCCATTCTAATTCATTCGCACGAATGTATCCATTCTAATTCATTCGTTCGATCCATTTCAATTCATTCGCACGATCCATTCTAATTCATACGTATGATCCATTCTAATTCATTTGTACGATCCATTCTAATTCATTCGCACGAATGTATCCATTCTAATTCATTCATACGATCCATTCTAATTCATTCGCACGATACATTCTAATTCATTAGTACGATCCATTCTAATTCCTCCGTACGATCCATTCTAATTCATCCATACGATCCATTCTAATTCATTCGCACGAATGTATCCATTCTAATACATTTGTTTGATCCATTTTAATTCATTTGTTCGATCAATTCTAATTCATTCGTACGAATGTATCCATTCTAATTCATTTGTTCGATCCATTCTAATTCATTTGTTCGATCCATTCTAATTCATTCCTACTGTCCATTCAAATTCATTCGTACTATCCATTTTAAATCATTCGCACAAATGTATCCATAATAATTCATTCATACGATCCATTCTAATTCATTTCACGATCCATTCTAATTCATTCATACGATCCATTCTAATTCATTCGTACAATCCATTCTAATTCATTCATATGATCCATTGTAATTCATACGCACGAATGGATCCATTCTAATTCATTCGTACGATCCATTCTAATTCATTCGCACGATCTATTCTAATTCATTCGTACGATCCATTCTTATTCATTCTTACGATCCATTCTAATTCATTCACACGAATGTATTCATTCAAATTCATTCGTACGATCAATTCTAATTCATTCTCACGAATGCATCCATTCTAAATCATTTGTACGATCCATTATAATTTATTCGCACGATCCATTCTAATTCATTCGTACGATCCATTTTAATTCATTCGTACGATCCATTCTAATTCAATCGCACGAATGTATCCATTCTAATTCAATCGTACGATCCATTCTAATTCATTTGCACGAATGTATCCATTCTAATTCATCTGTACGATCTATTCTAATTCATTCGCACGATCCATTGTATTTCATTCGTACGATCCATTCTAATTCATTCGCACAAATGTATCCATTCTAGTTCATTCGCACGATCCATTCTAATTCATTCGCGCGATCCATTCTAATTCGTTCGTACGATCCATTCTAATTCATTCGCACGGTCCATTCTAATTCATTCGAACGATCCATTCTAATTCATTCGTACGATCCATTCTTATTCATTCACACGAATGTATCTATTCTAATTCGTTCGTACGATCCATTCCAATTTATTCGCACGATCCATTCTAATTCATTCGTCCGATCCATTCTAATTCATTAGTATGATCCATTCTAATTCATTCGCATGAATGTATCCATTATAATTCATTCGTACGATCCATTCTAATTCATTCGTACGATCCATTCTAATTCATTCGTACGGTCAATTCTAATTCATTTGCACGACTGTATCCATTCAAATTCATTTGTACGATCCACTCTAATTAATTCGTACAATCCATTCTAATTCATTCGCACGAATGTATCAATTCTAATTCATTCGTACGATCAATTCTAATTCATTCGCACGATCCATTCTAATTCTTTCGTACGATCCATTCTAATTCATTCGTACGATACATTCAAATTCATTCGTACAATCCATTCTAATTCATTCATATAATCCATTCTAATTCATTCGTACGATCGATTCTAATTCATTCGCACGAATGTATCCCTTCTAATTCATTCGTGTGATTCATTCTAATTCATTCGCACGATCCATTCTAATTCATTCATACAATCCATTCTAATTCATTCGTATGACCCATTCTAATTCATTCGCACGAATGTATCCATTTTAATTCATTCTTACAATCCATTCTAATTCATTCGCACGATCCATTCTAATTCATTCGTACGATCCATTCTAATTCATTAGTACGATCCATTCTAATTCATTCGCACGAATGTATCCATTTTAATTCATTCGTACAATCCATTCTAATTCATTCGCAAGATCTATTCTAACTCATCGTACGATCCATTCTGATTCATTCGTACGATACATTTTAATTCATTCGTACGATCCATTCTAATTCATTCGTACAATCCATTCTAATTCATTCGCACGAATATATCTATTCTAATTCATTCGTATGACCCATTCTAATTCATTCGCACGATCCATTCTAATTCATTTGTACGATCCATTCTAATTCATTCGCACGAATGTATCCATTATAATTCATTCGTACGATCGATTCTAAATTATTCGCATAATCCATTCTAATTCATTCGTAAGATCCATTCAATTTCATTAGTACGATCCATTGTAATTCATTCGCACGAATGTATCCATTCTAATTCATTCATACGATCCATTCTAATTCATTCGCACGATCCATTCTAATTCATTCGTACGATCCATTCTAATTCATTCTTATGATCCATTCTAATTCATTCGTACGATCCATTCTAATTCATTCGCATGAATATATCCATTCTAATTCATTTGTACTATCCATTCTAATTCATTTGCACAATCCATTCTAATTCATTCGTACGATCCATTCTAATTCATTCGTATGATCCATTCTAATTAATTCGCATGAATGTATCCATTCTAATTCATTCGTAAAATCCATTCTAATTTATTCGTACGATCCATTCTATTTCATTCGTACGATCCATTCTAATTCATTCATACGATCCATCCTGATTCATTCACAAAAATGTATCCATTCTAATTCATTCGTACAATCTATCCTAATTCATTCACACGATCTATTCTAATTCATTCGTACGATCCATTCTAATACATTCGTTCGATCCATTCTAATTCATTCATGCAATCCATTCTAATTCATTCCTACGATCCATTCTAATTCATTCGCGTGATTGTATCCATTCTAATTCATTCGTACGATTCATTCTTATTCATTCGCACGATCTATTCTAATTCATACGTACGATCTATTCTAATTCATTCGTACGATCCATTCTAATTCATTCGGGCGAATGTATCCATTCTAATTCATTCATACGATCCATTCTAATTCATTCGCAAGATCCATTCTAATTCATTAGTACGATCTATTCTAATTCATCCGTACGATCCATTATAATTCATTCGTACAATCCATTCTAATTCATTCGTATGATCCATTGTAATTCATTCGCACGAATGTATCCATTCTAAATCATTCGTACGATCTATTTTAATTCATTCGTACGATCCATTGTAATTCATTCGCATGAACGGATCCATTCTAATTCATTCGTACGATCCATTCTAATTCATTAGTACGATCCATTCTAATTAATTCCCATAAAAGTATCCATTCAAATTCATTCGTACGATCCATTATAATTCATTTGCATGATCCATTCTAATTCAATCGTACGATCCATTCTAATTCATTCGTACGATCCATTCTAATTCATTCCTACGATCCATTCTAATTCATTCGTACGATCCTTTCTAATTCATTAGCACGAATGTATTCATTCTAATTCATTTATACGATCCATTCTAATTCATTCGCACGATCCATTCTAATTCATTCGTACGATCCATTCTAATTAATACGCACAAATGTATCCATTCTAATTCATTCGTACGATCCATTCTAGTTCATTCGCATGATCTATTCTAATTCATTCGTACGATCTATTCTAATTCATTCGCACGATCCATTCTAATTCATTCGTATCATTACTTCTAATTCATTCCTACGATCCATTCTAATTCATTCGCACGAATGTATCCATTCTTATTTATTCGCACGATCCATTCTAATTCATCCGCACGATCCATTCTAATTCATTCTTACGATCCTTTCTAATTCATTCGCACGAATCTATCCATTATAATTCATTCGTACGATTCATTCTAATTCCTTCGCACTATCCATTCTAATTCATTCGTACGATCCATTCTAATTCTTTTGTACGATTCATTCTAATTCATTCGCACGAATGTATCCATTCTTTTTCATTCGTACGATCCATTCTAATTCATTCTTATGATCCATTCTAATTCATTCGTACAATCTATTTTAATTTGTACGATCCATTCTAATTCATTCGAAGGATCCATTCTAATTTATTCGTACGATCCATTCTAATTCATTCGTATGATCCATTATAATTCGTTCGCACGAATGTTTCCATTCTAATTCATTCGGACGATACATTCTAATTTATTCGTACGATCCATTCTAATTCATTCGTATGATCCATTCTAATTCATTAGCACAAATGTATTCATTCTAATCCATTCGTACATCCATCCTAATTCATTCACACGATCTATTCTAATTCATTCGTACGATCCATTCAAATACATTCTTTCGATCCATTCTAATTCATTCATACTATCTATTCTAATTCATCCCGATGATCCATTCTAATTCATTCACACGAATGTATCCATTGTAATTCATTCGTTCGATCCATTTTAATTCATTCGTATGATCCATTCTACTTCATACGTAGGATCCATTCTAATTCATTCGTACGATCCATTCTAATTCATTCGCACGAATGTATCCATTCTAATTCATTCATACGATCCATTTTAACTCATTAGTATGATCCATTCTAATTCATCCGTTCAATTCATTCTAATTCATCCGTACGATCCATTCTAATTCATTCGCACGAATGTATCCAGTTTAATTCGTTTGTTCGATCCATTTTGATTCATTTGTTCAATCCATTCTAATTCATTCGTAGGAATGTATCCATTCTAATTCATTTGTTCGATCCATTCTAATTCATTTGTTGATCCATTCTATTTCATTCGTACAATCCATTGTAATTTATTCGCATGAATGGATCCATTCTAATTCATTCATACGATCCATTCTAATTCATTCGTACGATCCATTCTAATTCATTCGCACAAAAGAATCAATTCGAATTCATTCGTACGATCCATTCTAATTCATTCGCACGATCCATTCTAATTTATTTGTACGATCTATTCTAATTCATTCGTATGATCCATTCTAATTCATTTGTACGATCTTTTCTATTTCATTATCACGAATGTATCCATTCTAATTCATTCGTACGATCGATTCTAATTCATTCACACGATCCACTCTAATTCATTCGTACGATCCATTCTAATTCATTCGTATGGTCCATTCTATTTCATTCGCACGAATGTTCCATTATAATTCATTCGTACGATCCATTCAAATTCATTCGTACGATCCATTCTTATTCATTTGTACGATCTATTCTAATTCATTCGCACGATCCATTCTAATTCATTCGCATGAATATATCCATTCTAATTCATTCGTACGATCCATTCTAATTCATTCGCACGATCCATTCTAATTCATTTGTACGATCCATTCTAATTCATTCATACGATCCAGTCTAATTCATTCGTAGGATCCATTCTAATACATTCATATGATCGATTCTAATTCATTCGCATGAATGTATCCATTCTAATTTATTTCTACAATACATTATAATTTATTCGCACGATCCATTCAAATTCATTCGCACGATCCATTCTAATTCATTCGTACGTTCCAGTCTAATTCATTTGCACGATCCATTCTAATTTATTCTTACGACCCATTCTAAGTCATTCGCACGAATGTATCCATTCTAATTCATTCGCACAATCCATTCTAATTCATTCGCATGATCTAATCTAATTAATTAGTACGATCCATTCTAATTCATTCGTACGAATGTATCCATTCTAATTCATTCGTACGATCCATTCTAATTCTTTAACACGATCCATTCTAATTCATTCGTACGATCCATTCTAATTCAATCGTACGATCCATTATAATTCATTCGCATGAATATATCCATTCTAATTCATTCGTATGATCCATTCTAATTCATTCCCACGATCCATTCTAATTCATTCGTACGATCCATTCTAATTCATTCGTACAATCCATTCTAATTCATTCGCACAAATTTAACCATTCTAATTCATTCATACAATCCATTCTAATTCATTCGAACGATCCATTCTAATTCATTCGTATGATCCATTCTAATTCATTTGCACGAATGTATCCATTCTAATTCATTCGTACAATCCATTCTAATTCATTCGCACGGACCATTCTAATTCATTCGTACGATCCATTGTAATTCATTCATTCGATTCAATCTAATTCATGCGTATGATCCATTCTAATTCATTCATACGATCTATTCTAATTCATTCGCACGAATGTATCCGTTCTAATTCATTCATATGATCCATTCATATTCATTTGCACGATCCATTCTAATTCATTCGTACGATCCATTCTAATTCATTCGTACGATCCATTCTAATTCATTCGTGCGATCTACTCTTATTCGTTCGTACAATCCATTCTAATTCATTCGCACAAATGTATCCATTCAAATTAATTCGTACGATCCATTTTAATTCATTCGCCCGATCCATTCTAATTCATTCGTACGATCCATTCTAATTCATTCGCATGATCCATTCTAATTCATTCGTATGAACCATTCTAATTCATTCATATGATCCATTCTAATTCATTCGTATGATCAATTCTGATTCATTCGTATGATCCATTATAATTCATTCGCATGATCCATTCTAATTCATTTGTACGATCCATTCTAATTCATTCGTACGATCCTTTCTAATACATTCGTACGATCTATTCTAATTCATTCGCACGAATGTATCTATTCTAATTCATTCGTATGATCCATTCTAATTTATTCACACGATCCATTCTAATTCATTCGTACGATCCATTCTAATACATTCATATGATGCATTCTAATTCATTCGCACGAATATATCCATTCTAAATCATTCATACGTTTCATTCTAATACATTCGCACGATCCATTTTTATTCATTCGTACGATCCATTCTAATTCATTCATATGGTCCATTCTAATTCATTCGCACGAATGTATCCACTCAAATTCATTCGTACGATCCCTTCTAATTTATTCGCACGATCCATTCTAATTCATTCATACAATCCATTCTAATTCATTCGTACGATCCATTCTAATTTATTCACACGAATGTATCCATTCTAATTCATTCGTATGATCCATTCTAATTCATTCGAACAATCCATTCTAATTCATTCAGATGGTCCATTTTAATTCATTCGTATGATCTATTCTAATTCATTCGCATGAATGTATCCATTCTAATTCATTCGTACGATCCATTCTAATTCATTCGTACGATCCATTCTAATTCATTCGCACGAATATATACATTCTAATTCATTCGTACGATCCATTCTAATTCATTCACACGATCAATTCTAATTCATTCGTACGATCCATTCTCATTTATTCGTACGATCCATTCTAATTCATTCACGTGAATGTTTCCATTCTATTTCATTCGTATGATCCATTCTAAGTCATTCACATGAATGTATCCATTCTAATTCATTTGTATGATCCATTCTAATTTATTCGCCTGATCCATTCTAATTCATTCGCACGATCCATTCTAATTTATTTGTACGATCCATTCTAATTTATTCGCACGAATGTATGCATTCTAATTCAATTGTACGATCCATTCTAATTCATTCGCACGATCCATTCTAATTCATTCGTATGATCTATTCTAAATCATTCGTACGATCCATTCTAATTCATTCGTACGATCCATTCTAATTCATTCGTACGATCCATTCGAATTCATTCGCTCGAATGTATCCATTCTAATTCATTCGTACGATCCATTCTAATTCATTCTTACGATCCATTCAAATTCATTCGTACGATCCATTCTAATTCAGTCGTACGATCGATTATAATTCATTCGTACGATCCATTCTAATTCATTCGCACGAATGTGTCCATTCTAATTCATTCGTTCGATCCATTCTAATTCATTCACACGATCCATTCTAAAATATTCATACGAACCATTCTAATCTATTCCTACAATCCATTCTAATTCATTCGTATAATCCATTCTAATTCATTCGCACAAATGTATATATTCTAATTTATTCGTACCATCCATTCTAATTCTTTCGTATGATCCATTCTAATTCATTCATACGATCTATTCTAATTCATTATTACGATCCATTCTAATTCATTCGCATGAATGTATCCATTCTAATTCATTCGTACGATCTACTCTAATTCATTCGCACTATCCATCCTAATTCATTCGTACGATCCATTCTAATTCATTCGTACGATCCATTCTAATTCAATCGCATTGTTGTATCCATTCTAATTCATTTGTATGATCCATTCTAATTCATTTACACGATCCATTCTAATTCATTCATATGATCCATTCTAATTCATTCGTACAATCCATTCTAATTCATTCGCACGAATGTATCCATTCTAATTCATTCGTACGATCCATTTTAATTCATTCGTATGATCCATTCTAATTCTAATTCATTCGTATGATCCATTCTAATTCATTCGTACGATCCATTCCAATTCATTCGTACGATCCATTCTAATTCATTCGTACGATCCATTCTAATTCATTCGTACGATCCAATTTAATTCATTCTAATTTGTTCGTACGACTCATTCTAATTCATTCGCACGATCCATTCTAATTCATCCGTACGATCCATTCTAATTCATTCGTACCATCTAATCTAATTCATTGGAACGATCCACTCTAATTCATTTGCATGAATCGATCCATTATAATTTATTTGTACAATCCATTCTAATTCATTCACATGATCCATTCTAATTCATTCGTACGATCAATTCTAATTCATTCGTACGATCCATTCTAATTCATTCGCCCGGATGTATCCATTCAAATTTATTCGTACAATCCAGTCTAATTCATTTGCACGATCCATTCTAATTCTAATTCATTCGTATGATCCATTCTAATTCATTCGTACGATCCATTCCAATTCATTCGTACGATCCATTCTAATTCATTCGAACGATCCATTCTAATCCATTGTAATTCTAATTCATTCCTTCAATCCATTCTAATTCATACGCACGAATGTATCCATTATATTTCATTCGTACAATCCATTCTAATTCATTCGCATGATCTATTCTAATTCATTCGTACGATCCATTCTAATTCATTCGTATGATCCATTGTAATTCATTCGTACGATCCCTTCTAATTCATTCGCACGAATGTATCCATTCTAATTCATTCATACGATCCATTCTAATTCATTCACACGATCCATTCTAATTCATTAGTAAGTTCCATTCTAAATCATTCTTACGATCCATTCTATTTGTTTCGTACGATCCATTCTAATTCATTCACACGATCCATTCTAATTCATTCATACGATCCATTTTAATTCATTCTTACCATCCATTCTAATCATTCGCACGATCCATTCTAATTCATTCGTACAATCCATTCTAATTCATTCTTATGATCCATTCTAATTCATTCGTACGATCCATTGTAATTCATTCGTATGAATGTATCCATTCTAATTCACTTGTACGATCCATTCTAATTCATTCACACGATCCATTCTAATTCATTCATAAGAACCATTCTAATTCATTCGTACGATCCATTCTAATTCATTCGCATGAATGTATTAATTCTATTTCATTCGCAAGATCCATTCTATTTCATTCGTATGATACAGTCTAACACATTCATACGATCTATTCTAATTCATTCGTATCATCCATTCTAATATATTCGTTCGATCCATTCTAATTCAGTCATACTATCCATTCTAATTCATTCCTACGATCGATTCTAATTCATCCGCACGAATGTATCCATTCTAATTCATTCATACTATCCATTCTAATTCATTCGCACGATCCATTCAAATTCATTCGTATGATCCATTGTAATTCATTCGTAAGATCCCTTCTAATTCATTCGCACGAATGTATCCATTCTAATTCATTCATACGATCCATTCTAATTCATTCACACGATCCATTCTAATTCATTACTACGATCCATTCTAAATCATTCTTACGATCCATTCTATTTCTTTCGAACGATCCATTCTAATTCATTCACACGAATTTATCCATTCTAATTCAATCGAACGATCCATTTTAATTCATTCGCACGATCCATTCTAATTCATTCTTACGATCCATTCTAATTCATTCATACGATCCATTGTAATTCATTCGCACGAATTTATTCATTCTAATTCATTCGTATGATCCATTCTAATTCATTCGTATGATCTATTTTTATTCATTCGTACGATCCATTCTAATTCATTCGCACAAATGGATCCATTCTAATTCATTCGTACGATCCATTCTAATTCATTCGCATGATCCATTCTAATATATTCGTACGATCCATTCTAATTCATTCACAGGAACGTATCCATTCGAATTCATTCATACGATACATTCTAATTCATTCATACGTTCCATCCTAATTCATTCGTACGACCCATTCTAATTCATTCGCATGAATGTATCCATTCCAATTCATTCAAACGATCCATTCTAATTCATTCGCATGATCCATTCTAATTCATTCGTACGATTCATTCTAATTCATTTGCACGAATGTATCCATTCTAATTCATTCATTCGTACGATCCATTCGAATTCATTCGTAAGATCCATTCTAATTCTAATTCATTCATACGATCCATTCTAATTCTAATTCATTCGTACGATCCATTCGAATTCATTCGCACGAATGTATCCATTCTAATTCATTCGTACGATCCATTCTATTTCATTCATATGATCCATTCAAATTCATTCGTACGATCCATTCTAAATCATTCGCACGATCTATTCAAATTCATTCATACGATCCATTCTCATTCATTTGTAAGATACATTCTACTTCATTTGCACGAATGTTTCCATTCTATTTTATTCGTACGATCCACACTTATTCATTCGCACGAACGTATCCATTCTAATCCATTCATATGATCCATTCTAATTCATTCGCACGATCCATTCTAATTTATTCGTACGATCCATTCTAATTTATTCGTACGATCCATTCTAATTCAATCACACGAATGTATCCATTCTAATTCATTTGTATTATCCATTCTAATTCATTGGGACGATCCATTCTAATTCATTCATACAAACTATTCTAATTCATTCGTACGATCCATTGTAATTCATTCATACGATCCATTCTAATTCATTCGTATGATCCATTTAAATTCATTTGCACGACTGTATCTATTCTAATTCATTCATACGATCAATTCTATTTCATTCATACGATCCATTCTAATTTATTCGTATGATCCATTCAAATTCAGTCGTACGATCCATTCTAATTCATTTGTACGATCCATTCTAATTCATTCGCACGAATGTACCCATTCTAATTCATTCGTTCGATCCATTCTAATTCATTCATATGATCCATTCTATTTCATTCGTACGAACCATTCTAATTTATTCATACAATCCATTCTAATTCATTCATATGCTCCATTCTAATTCATTCGCACGAATGTATCTATTCTAATTCATTCGTACGATCCATTCTAATTCATTTGCATGATCCATTCAAATTCATTCATACGATCCATTTTAATTCATTATTACAATCCATTCTAATTCATTCGCACGAATGTATCCATTCTAATTCATTAATACGATCCACTTTAATTCATTCGCACTATCCATCCTAATTCATTCGTACGATCCATTCTAATTCATTCGTAAGATCCATTCTAATTCATTCGCATGAATGTATCCATTCTAATTCATTCGTACGATCCATTCTAATTCATTCGCACGATCCATTCTAATTCATTCGTATGATCCATTCTAATTCATTCGTACGATCTATTATAATTCATTCGTACGATCCATTCTAATTCATTCACACGAATGTATCCATTCTAATTCATTTGTACGATCCATCATAATTAATTCACATGATCCATTCTAATTCATTCATATGATCCATTCTAATTCATTCGTATGATCCATTCTAATTCATTCACACGAATGTATCCATTCTAATTCATTCGTACGATCCATTTTAATTCATTCGCATGATCCATTCTAATTCATTCGTACGATCCATTCTAATTCATTCCTAGGATCCATTCTAATTCATTCGTACGATCCAATCTAATTCATTGGAACGATCCACTCTAATTCATTCAAACGAATCGATCCATTATAATTTATTCGTACAATCCATTCTAATTCATTCGCACGATCCATTCTACTTCATTCGTACGATCCATTCTAATTCATTCGCACGAATGTATCCATTCTAATTTTTTCGAACGATCCATTCTAATTCATTCGCATGATCCATTTTAATTCATTCGTACGATCAATTCTAATTCATTCAGATGAATGTATCCATTTTAATTCATTCGTACGATCTATTCCAATTCAATCGCACAATCTATTCTAATTCATTCGTACAATCGATTCTAATTCATTTGTACAATCCATTCTAATTCATTTGTACGATCCATTCTAATTCATTCGCACGATCCATTCTAATTCATTCGTACGATCCATTCTAATTCATTCATACGAATGTATTAATTCTCATTCATTCGCACGATCCATTCTTTTTCATTTGTACGATCCATTCAAATTAATTCCTACGATCCATTCTAATTCATTCGTATGATCCATTCTAATACATTCGTTCGATCCATTCTAATTCATTCATACTATCCATTCTAATTCATTCCTACGATCGATTCTAATTCATTCGAACAAATGTAACCATTCTAATTCATTCATACTATCCATTCTAATTCATTCGCATGATCAATTCTAATTCATTAGTATGATCCATTATAATTCATTCGTACGATCACTTCTAATTCATTCGCACGAATGTATCCATTCTAATTCATTCATACGATCCATTCTAATTCATTCACACGATCCATTCTAATTCATTAGTACGATCCTTTCTAATTCATTCAAACGATCCATTCTATTTCTTTCATACGATCCATTCTAATTCATTCGCACGAATGTATCTATTCTAATTCATTCGTACGATCCATTTTAATTCATTCGCACGATATATCTATTCTAATTCATTCGTACGATCCAAACAAATTCATTTGTACGATCCATTCTAATTCATTCGCACGAATGTATCCATTCTAATTCAATCATACGATCCATTCTAATTCATTCGAATGATCTATTCTAATTCATTCGTACGATCTATTCTAATTCATTCGTACGATCCATTCTAATTCATTCACATGAATGGATCCATTCTAATTTATTCGTACGATCTATAATAATTCATTCGCACGATACATTCTAATTCATTCGTACGATCCATTCTAATTCATTCACACGAAAGTATCCATTCGAATTCATTCGTATGATCCATTCTAATTCATTCATACAATCCATTCTAATTCATTCATACGATCTATTCTAATTCATTCGCACGAATGTATACATTCTAATTCATTCATACGATCCATTGTAATTCATTCGCATGATCCATTCTAATTCATTCGTATGATCCATTCTAATTCATTCGCACGAATGTATCCTTTCTAATTCATTCGTACAATCCATTCTAATTCATCCGTACGATTCATTCTAATTCATTCGTACGATCCATTCTAATTCATTCCCACGATCCATTCTAATTCATTCCTACGATCCATTCTAATTCATTCGTACGATCCATTCTAATTCATCTGTACGATCCATTCTAATTCATTCGTACGATCCATTCTAATTCATTCCCATGATCCATTCTAATTCATTCATAAGATCCATTCTAATTCATTCGTACAATCCATTCTAATTCATTCGTACAATCCATTCTAATTTATTCATACAATCCATTCTAATTCATTCGCACGAATGTATCTTTTCTAATTCATTCGTATGATCCATTCTAATTCATTCGTACGATCCATTCTAATTCATTCGCATGAATGTATCCATTCTAATTCAAACATACGATCCATTCTAATTCATTTTCACGATCCATTCTAATTGATTCAAACGATCCATTTAAGTCATTCGAACGATCCATTCTAATTCATTCATACGATCCATTCTAATTCATTGGCACGAATATACCCATTCTAATTCATTCGTATGATCCATTCAAATTCATTCATACGATCCATTCTAATTCATTCGTACGATCTATTCTAATTCATTCACACGATCCATTCTAATTCGTTCGTATGATCCATTCTAATTTACTCATACGATCTATTCTAATTCATTCGTACGATCCAATCTAATTCATTCGTACGATCCATTCTAATTCATTCGCACGAATTTATCCATTCTAATTCATTCGTACGATCCATTCTAATTCATTCGCACGATACATTCTAATTCATTCGTACGAACCATTCTACAGCATTCGTTCGATCCATTCTAATTTATTTGCACAACTGAATCCATTCTAATTCATTCGTATGATCCATTCTAATTCATTCGCACTAACCATTTTAATTCATTCGTACGATCCATTCTAATACATTAGTACGATCCATTCTAATTCATTCGTAAGATCCATTTTAATTGATCCGCACGAATGTGACCATTCTAATTCATTTGTATGATCCATTCTAATTCATTCGTACAATCCATTCTAATTCATTCATACGTTCCATTCTTTTTGATTCGTACGATCCATTCTAATTCATTCGCACGAATATATTCATTCGAATTCATTCGTATGATCCATTCTAATTCATTCGAACGATCCATTCTAATTCATTCATACGATGTATTCTAATTTATTCGTACGATTCATTTAAATTCATTCATACGATCCATTCTAATTCATTCACACGAATGTAACCATTCTAATTCATTTGTATGATCCATTCTTATTCATTCGCAAGAACCATTCTAATTCATTCGTACGATCCATTCTAATTCATTCGTACGATCCATTATAATTCATTCGCACGAATGTATCCATTTAATTCATTCGTACGATCCATTCCAATTCATTTGCATGATCCATTCTAATTCATCTGTACGATCCATTCTAATTCATTCGTACGATCCATTCTAATTCATTCGCACGAATGTATCCATTCTAATTCATTCGTATGATCCATTCTAATTCACACCCACGAATGTATCCATTTTAATTTATTCGTATGATCAATTCTAATTTATTCGCACGATCAATTCTAATTCATTCGTATGATCCATTCTACTTCATTCGTACGATCCATTCTAATTTATTTGCAGGAATGTATCCATTCAAATTCATTCGTACGATCCATTCTAATTCATTCGTTCGATTTGTTCTAATTCATTCGTATGATCCATTCTAATTCATTCCCATGAATTTATCCATTCTAATTCATTCGTATGATCCATTCTACTTCATTCACACGATCCATTCTTGTTCTTTCAAACGGTCCTTTCTAATTCATTCGTCTGAACAATTATAATTCATTCGTACGATCCATTATAATTCATTCTACGATCCATTCTAATTCATTCCTACGATCCATTCTAATTCATTTGCACAATCCATTCTGATTCATTCGTACGATCCATTCTGATTCATTCGTACGATCCATTCTGATTCATTCGTATGATCCATTCTAATTTATTCGCATGATCCATTCTAATTCATTCGCACGATCCATTCTAATTCATTCGTACGATCCATTCTAATTCATTCGCACGAATGTATTCATTCTAATTCATTCGTACGATCTACTCTAATTTATTCGTACGATCCATTCTAATTCATTCGTATGATCCATTCTAATACATTCGTACGATCCATTCAAATTCATTCGCACGAATAGATCTATTCTAATTCATTCGCATGAATGGATCCATTCTAATTCATTCGTACAATCCATTCTAATTCATTCGCACAATCCATTCTAATTCTTTTGTACGATTCAGTCTAATTCATTCGGACGATCCATTCTAATCATTTGCATGATCCATTCTAATTCATTTGTACAATCCATTCTAATTCATTCGTACGATCCATTCTAATTCATTGGAACGATCCACTCTAATTCATTCATACGAATCGATCCATTATAATACATTCATACAATTCATTCTAATTCATTCGCATTATCCATTCTAATTCATTCGTACGATCCATACTAATTCATTCGTACGATCCATTCTAATTCATTCGCATGAATGTATCCATTCTAATTTATTCATATAATCCATTCTAGTTCAATCGCATGATCCATTCTAATTCATTCGTACGATCCATTCTAACTCATTCGTACGATCTATTCTAATTCATTCACATGAATGTATCCATTCTAATTCATTCATACGATCCATTCCAATTCATTCGCACAATCCATTGTAATACATTAGTACGATCCGTTCTAATTCATTTGTACGATCCATTCTAATTCATTCGCACGAATGTATCCATTCAATTTTATTCGTACGATCCATTCTAATTCATTCGCCCGATCAATTCTAATTCAGTCGAACGATCCATTCTAATTCATTCGCACGAATGTATCCATTCTAATTCATTCGTACGATCCATTCTAATCATTTGCACGATCCATTCTAATTCATTCGAACGATCCATTCAAATTCATTCTGATGATCCATTCTAATTCATTCATACGATCCATTCTAATTCATTCAGATGAATGTATCCATTCTAATTTATTTGTACGATCCATTCTAATTCATTCGCACGATCCATTCTAATTCATTCCTACGATCCATTCTAATTCATTCGCACGAATGTATTAATTCTAATTCATTCGCACGATCCATTCTATTTCATTCGTACGATCCTTTATAATTCATTCATGTGATCCATTCTAATTCATTCGTACGATCAATTCTAATACATTCGCAGGAGTGTATCCATTCTAATTCGTACGAATATATCCATTCTAATTCATTCGCAGGAATGTATCCATTCTAATTCATCCGTACTATCCATTCTAATTTATTCGCACGATACATTCTAATTCGTTCGTACGATCCAATATAATTCATTCGTACGATCCCTTCTAACTCATTCGCACGAATGTATCCATTCTAATTTATTCATGCGATCCATTCTAATTCATTCACACGATCCATTTTAATTCATTTGTACGATCCATTCTAATTCATCCTTACGATCCATTCTACTTCTTTCGTATGATCCATTCTAATTCATTCGCACGAATGAATCCATTCTAGTTCATTTGTACGACCCATTTTAATTCATTCGCACGATCCATTCTAATTCATTCATACGATCCATTCTATTTCATTCGTACGATCCATTCAAATTCATTCGCACGAATGTATCCATTCTAATTCATTCTACGATCCATTTTAATTCATTCATATGATCTATTTTAATTCATTCGTACAATCCATTCTAATTTATTCGTACGATCCATTCTAATTTATTCGCATGAATGGATCCATTCTAATTCATTTATACGATCCATTCTAATTAATTCGCACGATCCATTCTAATTCATTCGTACGATCCATTCAAATTCATTCGCACAAAAGTATCCATTCGAATTCATTCGTACGATCCATTCTAATTCAGTTGTACGATCCATTCTAATTCATTCGCATGAATATATCCATTCTAATTCATTCGTACGATCCATTCAAATTCATTCGCATTATCCATTCTAATTCATTCGTATGATCCATTCTAACTCGTTCGCACGAATGTATCTATTCTAATTCATTCGTACGATCCATTCAAATTCATTCGTATGATCCATTCTAATTCATTCGTATGATCCATTCTAATTCATTCGCACCATCCATTCTAATTCAATCGCACGATCCATTCTAATTCTTTTGTACGATCCATTCTAATTCATTCGCACGAATGTATCCACTCTAATTCATTCGTACGATCCATTCTAATTCATTCGCATAATCCATTCTAATTCATTCATATGATCCATTTTAATTCATTCGTATAATCCATTCTAATTCATTCGTACGATCCATTCTAATTCATTCATATGATCCATTCTAATTCATTCGCACGAATTTATACATTCTAACTCAATCGTACGATCTATTCTAATTCATTCGTACGATCTATTCTAATTCATTTGTACGATCCATTCTAATTCATTCGCACGAATGTATCCATTCTAATTCAATCATACGATCCATTCTAATTCATTTGCATGATCCATTCTAATTCATTCAAACGATCCATTTTAAGTCATTCGTACGATCTATTTAATTCATTCATATGATCCATTCTAATTCATTCGTACTATCCGTTCTAATTCATTCGCACGAATGTATCCATTCTAATTCATTTGTATGACCCATTCTAATTCATTCGTACTATGCATTCTAATTAATTCATACGATCTATTCTAATTCAGTCATATGATCTATTCAAATTCATTCATATTTTCCATTCTAATTTATTCGCATGAATGTATCCATTCTAATTCATTCATACGATCCATTCTAATTTATTCGCACGATCAATTCTGATTCATTCGTACGATCCATTCTAATTCATTCGTACGATCCAATCTAATTCATTCGTACGATCCAATCTAATTCATTCGTACGATCCATTCTAATTCATTCGCACGAATGTATCTATTCTAATTCTTTCGTACGATCCATTCTAATTTATTCGTACGATCCATTCTAATTCATTCTTACGATCCATACTAATTCATTCGCACGAATGTATCCATTCTAATTCATTTATACGATCCATTCTAATTCATTCGCACTATCCATTCTAATTCATTCATACAATCCATTCTAATTCATTAGTACGATCCACTCTAATTCATTCGTACAATCCATTCTAATTGATTCGCACGAATGTATCCATTCTAATTTATTCGTACGAACCATTCTAATTCATTCATACGATCCATTCTAATTCATTCGCACGATCCATTCTAATTCATTCGTACGATCACTTCTAATTCATTCATACGATCCATTCTAATTTATTGGTACAATCCATTCTAATTCATTCACACGAATGTATCCATTCTAATTCATTTGTACGATCCATTCTAATTCATTCGCACGATCCATTCTAATTCATTCGTACGATCCATTCAAATTTATTCGTACGATCCATTCGAATTCATTCGTACGATCCATTCTAATTCATTGGCACGAATGTATCCATTCTAGTTCATTTGTACGATCCATTCTAATTCATTCGCACAATCCATTCTAATTCATTCGTATGATCCATTCTAATTCAATCGTACGATCTATTCTAATTCATTCGCATGAATGTATCCATTCTAATTCATCATTTGTATGATCCACTCTTATTCATTCGCATGAATGTATACAATCTAATTCATTCATACGATCCATTCCAATTCATTTGCATGATCCATTCTAATTCATTCGTACGATCCATTCTAATTCATTCGTACGATCCATTCTAATTTATTCACACGAATGTATCCATTCTAATTCATTCGTACGATCCATTCTAATTAATTCGCACGTTCCATTCTAATTCATTCGCACGATCCACTCTAATTCATTCGTACGATCCATTCTAATTCATTCGTACGATCCATTCTAATTAATTCGCACGTTCCATTCTAATTCATTCGCACGATCCACTCTAATTCATTCGTACGATCCATTCTAATTCATTCGTACGATCCGTTCTATTTCATTCATACGATTCATTCTAATTCATTCGCACGAATGTATCCATTCTAATTCATTTGTACGATCCATTCTAATTCATTCGTACGATCTATTCTAATGCATTCGCACGATCCATTCTAATTCATTCGTACGATCCATTCTAATTAATTCGTACGATCCATTATAATTTATTCGCACGAATGTATCCATTCTAATTCATTCACACGATCTATTCTAATTCATTTGCATGATCAATTCTAATTCATTCGTACGATCTATTCTAATTCATTCGTACGATCTATTCTAATTCATTCGCATGAATGTATCCATTTTAATTCATTCGAACGATCCATTCTAATTCATTAGTTCGATCCATTCAAATTCATGCGTACGATCCATTCTAATTTATTCGTATGATCAATTCTAATTCATTTGCATGAATGTATCCATTCTAATTCATTCATACGATCCATTCTAATTCATTCGTACGATCCATTCTAATTCATTCGCACGAATCTATACATTCTAACTCATTCGTACGATCCATTCTAATTCATTTGTAAGATTCATTCTAATTCATTCGTACGATCCATTCTAATTCATTCGCACGAATGTATCCAATCTAATTCAATCATACGATCCATTCTAACTCATTTGCATGATCCATTCTAATTCATTCAAACGATCTATTTTAAGTCATTCGTACGATCTATTTAATTCATTCATATGATCCATTCTAATTCATTCGTACTATCCGTTCTAATTCATTCGCACGTATGTATCCATTCTAATTCATTTGTATAACCCATTCTAATTCATTCGTACTATGCATTCTAATTCATTCGTAAGATCCATTCTAATACAGTCATACGATCTATTCAAATTCATTCATATTTTCCATTGTAATTCATTCGCACGAATGTATCCATTCTAATTCATTCGTACGATCCATTCTAATTTATTTGCACGATCGATTCTGATTCATTCGTACGATCCATTCTAATTCATTCGTACGATCCAATCTAATTCATTCGTATGATCCATTCTAATTCATTCGCACGAATGTATCTATTCTAATTCTTTCGTACGATCCATTCTAATTGATTCGCACGATCCATTCTAATTCATTCATACGATCCATTCTAATTCATTCATACGATCCATTCTAATTCATTCGCACGAATGTATCCATTCTGATTCCTTATTACGATCCATTCTAATTCATTCGCACTATCCATTCTAATTCATTCATACGATCCATTCTAATTCATTAGTACGATCCACTCTAATTCATTCGTACGATCCATTCTAATTGATTCGCACGAATGTATCCATTCTAATTCATTCGTACGATCCATTCTAATTCATTCGTACGATCCATTCTAATTCATTCGCACGATCCATTCTAATTCATTCGTACGGTCAATTCTAATTCATTCATACGTCATACAATCCATTCTAATCCATTGGTACGATCCATTCTAATTCATTCGCACGAATGTATCCATTCTAATTCATTCGTACGATCCATTCTAATTCATTCGCACGATCCATTCGAATTCATTCGTACGATCCATTCGAATTCATTCGTACGATCCATTCTAATTCATTCGCACGAATGTATCCATTCTAGTTCATTTGTACGATCCATTCTAAGTCATTCGCATAATCCATTCTAATTCATTCGTATGATCCATTCTAATTCAATCGTACGATCTATTCTAATTCATTCGCATGAATGTATCCATTCTAATTCATCATTTGTATGATCCACTCTTATTCATTTGCATGAATGTATCCAATCTAATTCATTCATACGATCCATTCCAATTCATTTGCATGATCCATTCTAATTCATTCGTACGATCCATTCTAATTCATTCGTACGATCCATTCTAATTTATTTGCACAAATGTATCCATTCTAATTCATTCGTACGATCCATTCTAATTAATTCGCATGTTCCATTCTAATTCATTCGTACGATCCATTCTAATTCATTCGTACAATCCGTTCTATTTCATTCATACGATTCATTCTTATTCATTCGCACGAATGTATCCATTCTAATTCATTCGTACGATCCATTCTAATTCATTCGTACGATCTATTCTAATGCATTCGCATGATCCATTCTAATTCATTCGTACGATCCATTCTAATTTATTCGTACGATCCATTATAATTTATTCGCACGAATGTATCTATTCTAATTCATTCGCACGATCCATTCTAATTCGTTCGCATGATCAATTCTAATTCATTCGTACGATCTATTCTAATTCATTCATACGATCTATTCTAATTCATTCGCATGAATGTATCCATTCTAATTCATTCGAACGATCCATTCTAATTCATTAGTTCGATCCATTCAAATTCATGCGTACGATCTATTCTAATTCATTCGTATGATCAATTCTAATTCATTTGCATGAATGTATCCATTCTAATTCGTTCGTACGATCAATTATAATTCATTCATATGACCCATTCTAATTCATTCATACGATCCATTCTAATTCATTCGTATTATCCATTCTAATTCATTCGCACGATCCATTCTAATTCATTCGTATGATCCATTCTAATTCATTTGCACGAATGTATCCATTCTAATTCATTTATACGATCCATTATAATTCATTCGCACGATCTATTCTAATTTATTCGTACGATCCATTCTAATTCATTCGTACGATCCATTTTAATTCATTTGCATGAATGTATCCTTTCTAATTCATTCGTACAATCTATTCTAATTCATTCGTACCATCCATTCTAATTCATTTGTATGTTCGAACAATCCATTTTAATTCATTCGCACAAATGGATCCATTCTAATTCATTCGTACGATCTATTCTAATTCATTCGCACGATCCATTCTAATTCATTTGTAAGATCCATTCTAATTTATTCGCATGAAAGTGTCCATTCTAATTCATTCGCACGCTCCATTCTAATTCATTCGCACGATCCAATCTAATTCATTCATACGATCCATTCTAATTCATTCGCACGAATGTATCCATTCTATTTCATTTGTACGATCTATTCTAATTCATTCGCACGATTCATTCTAATTCATTCGTACGAACCATTCTAATTCATTCGCACGAATGTATCCATTCTAATTCATTCGTACGATCCATTCTGATTTATTCGCATGATCCATTCTAACTTATTCGTACGAACCATTCTAATTCATTCGTATGATCCATTCTAATTTATTCGTACGATCCATTCTAATTCATTCGCATGAATATATCCATTCTAATTCATTCGTACGATCCATTTTAATTCATTCGCATGATCCATTCCAATTCATTCGTACGATCCATTCTAATTTATTTGCATTAATGTATCCATTCTATTTCATTCGTACGATCCATTCTAAATCATTCATACGATCCATTCTAATTCTTTTGTTTGATCCATTCTAATTTATTCGTATGATCCATTCTAATTCATTCATTCGATTCATTCTAATTCATTAGTACGATCCATTCTAATTCATTCGCACGAATGTATTCATTCTAATTCATTCGTACGATCCTTTCTACTTCATTCGCACGATCCATTCTTATTCTTTCGTACGATCCATTCTAATTCATTTGTACGATCCATTCTAATTCATTCGTACGATCCATTCTAATTCATTTGCACGATCCATTCAAATTCATTCGTACGATCCATTCTAATTCATTCGTACGATCTATTCTAATTCATTCGTACGATCCATACTAATTCATTCGTACGATCCATTCTAATTCATTCGCATGAATAAATCCATTCTAATTTATTCGTACAATCCATTCTAGTTCAATCGCATGATACATTCTAATTCATTCGTACGATCCATTCTAACTCATTCGTACGATCTATTCGAATTCATTCACATGAATGTATCCATTCTAATTCATTCATATGATCCATTCCAATTCATTCGCACAATCCATTCTAATACATTAGTACGATCCGTTCTAATTCATTTGTACGATTTATTCTAATTCATTCGCACGAATGTATCCATTCAATTTCATTCGTTCGATCCATTCTAATTCATTCGCCCGATCAATTCTAATTCAGTCATACGATCCATTCTAATTCATTCGCACGAATGTACCCATTCTAATTCATTCGTACGATCCATTCTAATCATTCGCACGATCCATTCTAATTCATTCGAACGATCCATTCAAATTCATTCTTATGATCCATTCTAATTCATTCGTACGATCCATTCTAATTCATTCAGATGAATGTATCCATTCTAATTCATTTGTACGATCCATTCTAATTCATTCGCACGATCCATTCTAATTCATTCGTACGATCCATTCTAATTCATTCGTACGATCCATTCTAATTCATTCGCACGAATGTATTAATTCTAATTCATTCGCACGATCCATTCTATTTCATTCGTACGATCCTTTCTAATTCATTTATGCGATCTATTCTAATTCATTCGTATGATCAATTCTAATACATTCGCAGGAATGTATCCATTCTAATCCGTACGAATGTATCTGTGGGGGAAAATCTTCGTGCCGACCCGAAGATTCTCGCAGCACCAGTCAATTGGAGTCGAAGTTGATGTCGAAGATCGTTGATCGATCTGTTGATTGAAGTCGAAGCCTTTTGATATACAAACAGAGGAATGAAATCAGAGAAATTGTGACACGAGATGTGATCTCGGAGTTCAGTCGAAGCCTATGTCTCCGTGCTATAGGGAGCAACCCGAATTCACTAACACTTCTGTTGAAGTGACCTCGACAGGCCGAGTGTCACTGGAGATCTTCTGATCCCTTCGAAAGAAAAAAGAAGATCAACGAGAGATGGTAGATCGGAGTTAGAAAATCCCAGAGCTCTGGTTCTGAAAGTCAGATCTCAGAGTGGAAATCAGAATTCCGGATCTTAGTTTTTCGATCCTTTTACATTCGAAGGCTCTGCTATTTATAGGATTCTCTGGTGGCAAATGGCGGTTTTCTGCTGTTGTACCTGGGGATTCTCCAGACTCGTGAGCCTACCGGGCAGGGCTGGTAGGTCCCGTGGTAGTCCTCGTGGGCCCACCAGGCAGGGCCGGTGGGTCCCGTAGTAGTCTTCGTGGGCCCACCAGGCAGGGCCGGTGGGTCCTGTGGTAGTCCTCGTGGGCCCACCAGGCAGGGCCAGTGGGTCCTGTGGTAGTCCTCGTGGGCCCACCAGGCAGGGCCGGTGGGTCCCGTGGTGGATTTATGCCAAAATTTGCACCCACAGTTACCCCCTCCAAGTTAGCTAGAGTGCATTCTGGCTGGCTTGGACTTGGTGCAAAAAATAGCAACTTCCTGTTTTGAAAAACGGACACGAAGAAACTTATCGCATGTTAGGGAAAAAAGGGACTGATCGGTCAATTTGGACCGATCGGTCAAATTTGACCGATCGGTCAAATTTTGACCGATCGGTCAAATTTTGACCGATCGGTCAAAATTCAACCGGTCAAGAATCGGGTGATCGGTCAAAAAACAGGGTTTTTTGACCGATCCAGTAGTAAATTTGACCGATCAGCTGAAATTTGACCGATCGGTTAAATTTTGACCGATCGGTCATTTTTGACCGATCGGTCAAATTTTGACCAATCGGGCAAAATTCAACCGGTCAAGAATCGGGTGATCGGTCAAAAAACACGGTTTTTTGACCGATCCAGTAGAAATTTGACCGATCAGATAACTTTCGCCGATCGGACATGTTTGTCCGATCGGTGAAAAAATATCCGGTCAAGGTTCGAGTGATCGGCAAAAAACCTTGGTTTTTTGCCAGATCCAGTAGAAATTTGACCGATCAGATAACTTTCGCCGATCGGACATGTTTGTCCGATCGGTGAAAAAATATCCGGTCAAGGTTCGAGTGATCGGCAAAAAACCTTGGTTTTTTGCCAGATCAAGTAGAAATTTGACCGATCAAATAACTTTCGCCGATCGGACATGTTTGTCCGATCGGTGAAAAAAATATCCGGTCAAGGTTCGAGTGATCGACAAAAAACCTTGGTTTTTTGCCAGATCCAGTAGAAATTTGACCGATCAAATAACTTTCGCCGATCGGACATGTTTGTCCGATCGGTGAAAAAATATCCGGTCAAGGTTCGAGTGATCGGCAAAAAACCTTGGTTTTTTGCCAGATCCAGTAGAAATTTGACCGATCAGATAACTTTCGCCGATCGGACATGTTTGTCCGATCGGTGAAAAAATATCCGGTCAAGGTTCGAGTGATCGGCAAAAAACCTTGGTTTTTTGCCAGATCCAGTAGAAATTTGACCGATCAAATAACTTTCGCCGATCGGACATGTTTGTCCGATCGGTGAAAAAATATCCGGTCAAGGTTCGAGTGATCGGCAAAAAACCTTGGTTTTTTGCCAGATCCAGTAGAAATTTGACCGATCAGATAACTTTCGCCGATCGGACATGTTTGTCCGATCGGTGAAAAAATATCCGGTCAAGGTTCGAGTGATCGGCAAAAACCCTTGGTTTTTTACCAGATCCTGTAGAAATTTGACCGATCAGATAACTTTCGCCGATCGGACATGTTTGTCCGATCGGTGAAGAAATATCCGGTCAAGGTTCGAGTGATCGGCAAAAAACCTTGGTTTTTTGCCAGATCCAATAGAAATTTGACCGATCAGATAACTTTCGCCGATCGGACATGTTTGTCCGATCGGTGAAAAAATATCCGGTCAAGGTTCGAGTGATCGGCAAAAAACCTTGGTTTTTTGCCAGATCCAGTAGAAATTTGACCGATCAAAGTAAAGTTTTGAACCTGCCCTTCAGAGAAGGTTTACTGCTTTGTTCTTCGATATTTTGGCAGAGTTTTGAACATTGATGGAGCTTGATTCTTCTTGTTTTGAATCCTTGGTTGGCTTGATGGTTGCTTTGAACCGGCGGTCCGGTTTACCCAGACCGGTGGCTTGCTTGGACCGTTGGTTCATGTGGACCGGTAGGTCCGACGTTTCGCCTGGTCGCGACTGTTCGCCTGGTTTTGCGCTTGCTACGGATGGATGCCACGTGTACCTACAAAAACACGCGATTTGATATGGTGAAGACACGTGTCTTCTTGATTTGCGCACCTGTTTTACCCTGGGTACAAAAGTTTTCACCGGCTGTCATTTCGCCTCACGCTTCCAAAATTTTTCGAAGTCCAGACCCTTGTTCTTTTGATTTCTACTCTTGTTCTTGTTCTCGTTCGATCGGTCCAATGGCTTCATCTGGCAGTTCGAAGAAGTCTGGTACTGCTCCCTCGAAGAGAAAGGGGAAGGAAATTGTCGAGGTTCAATCTCCTCCGAGGGGCCGTGGCAAAGGCAAGGCTGCTCTCGCTGAACTTGGCCAACTGGGCAAGAGGCACCAAGGGGTAGGGTTTGCTTCGGCGCCATCAAGGCCAGAGTTCATCCCTAAGGTCAAGTTTGTTCTGGGCCCTCTCATGCCCCTGACAGAGGAGACGGAGTACATGTACAATGTAGGTGGTGAGTTCACGAATACGAAGAGACAGAAATGGCAAGCACTGCTCTCTTTCTTCACAGAAGGGAAGGGGGCACAGCCTTCACTCCCTAGCATCCAGACGGCTTTCGGCATCGACAAGAAGACCGTCTTCACCAGCTATGCCAGCAACGAGAAGGTCATGGGAACCATCGTGACCATCGGCCAAATGAACTGTGGTCTGCGTTTACCGCTGCCACCCTTTGCGGCAAGGTTGCTGAATACATCTGGCCTTTGCCCGGGGCAGGTCACAGGAAACGCCTGGCGAATAATCTACGCATTCTGCCGCGTGGAATCAGATTTCCAGGAAGATTTGAGGGCATGCTACTCCAGTATCCCAGAAGGAGAAGTTGCCAGGATCGAACTTGGATACTTCTTCTTCCACTACAGATGGGCCTATAGAAGGGACAGCCCGTTCTATAATTTGACTGGAGTATCTCCGCTGCGCCCACTCACCGATACAGTCCCTTCGGACAAGTTGTATACGGACTGGCCAATCTCTGTATCTGGCGCCTGGACATCCATGTCAGTGCCCGACACCCCCCGAGACAGCGTGCACGATGCCGTGAAGATGTACAGTGAGGGAGGCATCTTCGCCTGGAATTCTGAGAGGGCTGGAGCCATAGACAACTTATTCCTCGAGCTGACTTGTGGAACGAGGTCGTGGAAGCAGTTCTCCAACTGCCCAGTGAGATACGGCAAGGCCAATCTCCTCCACCGATCGAAGGATAGATATGAGGACAACGAAGTCCTATACTCTGACTATGAAGAGGATCCCCACTCGGGCAAGGTCATTCGAAAGATTCGGGCCGAGAAGAAGATCTACACTGCTAGGCGCCGATTGCCCACTTTTGACGAGAAACTGGTGCTCCAAAGAGGCCCAGTGAAGAAGAAACGAAAAACCCTTATCAAGCAACAGGAGGGTGAAGACCAAGGGAAGAAGATCGAAGAGGAAGAAGAAAGGAAGAAGAATGAAGAAGAAGAGACTGAGAATGCCAGCCACGACAACAGTGGCAATGGCGAAGATGAGGACGCCGACGACGAGGATGATCAGTCATCGACTCCTTCTGGTGAAGATATCGAGAATGGGGGTGGTGAGGAAGAAATTCCTCCCACCCCCACTGTTGGTGTAACAGGAGAAGATTCAATTCCTGTTCCCATTGACGAGGCTAAGGCCCGTCAGATGGAAGGAGTTATGGATGCGGAAGGCGATGGCCAAAGAGTGGTTCCCGCCTATAAATTTGATGAATTGAAGAGGCCGATGCGCCTGATAATAAAGCTGTCGAGGAGTGGTGGGGTTGGAAGCAACCCCACACCCCTCGATCAGATTCCCCCCGACGTTCCTCGTATTGAAGGAGCAACAACGAGCGGGGGTGTTGAAGTAGAGCAACCCCCACTCCCCTCTCGCTCTCTACTTGAGGAGGTGGAAGCAATGGTGGCAGGGCTCAAGCCTGGCGGATCACAAGAGGAAGAGAGAGTCTCTCCTCTGAGAAATGCTTCCTCCCCTACTCATTTGGAGAGGGGAAGTCGAGTGGGTGATGGGGCTCCTCTACCTCAACCAGCGCCAACCCCGATTCAGGAGAAGTCGACCCCTCAGGGTGGCTCTGATCGCAGGAAGGGCAAAGAGCCGAAGGTCGAAACCTCAGGTAATTGAACTAACTCACCTTGAATGCCTTGTCTCTGAAGCTCGAAAATAATCTAACACTTTGATCTCTTGTTGATTGTAGGTGCACCTGCTGGATTGACTCCGACAATAAGAAGCTTGGGTGACGTTGATATTAACCGCCCCACAGCCGCGATCAGGAAACTCATCAACCTCCCAGGGGCTACTCTGGATGAAGCTTTTGAAAGAATTGATCTGTTGGTAGGTGCATCTGCTCGATCAATCATCTGAGTTGTATCTTTATGATAATTCTAACTCTTTTGTTCTTTTGCAGAACTCAGCAGTTATGAATGTCGCAACCAAACTCTCCATGAGGGCGGGAGCAAAAGAAGCTGTAGCTGAAATAAATCACTTGACCGCGGAGAGAGATGAGCTGAGAGAGCTCCTGACTTCGAAGAAAGCCTCTCTCAAAACCAAGATTGAGGAACTTCGCAAGGGGAAGCTGGAGATCAAGGGGCTGCAGGATCGTTGCAAGGCACAGAGTCACGAGCTCGAATCCTTGAAGACTCGACTCTCCAAGGTTGAGGAAGTGTCCTGTGGTCGCACCAGCGAGATTCAAGAGCTGAAGCAACAACTTGCTACCCAGCACGCTGTCTTCACTGCCAGAGAAGAGACTTCGAAGAAGGCACTGGAGCACGCGTTGTCTGAGTGCAAGGTTTACAAGGAGACAGCAGAGAAGGCGGCAGAAGCGCTCAGGGCCCATGTTTCCAGTGTCCGATCCTCCAAGGCATCAGTGGCGAGTAAAGCTCGTCCTGGATCTGAAGGGGAGAAGTCGCATGGGAAGAGTGTGGCCAAGCCTTGAGACTTTTCTCCTTCTTCGTTGTTGTACTTGTAAATTTTTGAAAAAATGTAACAGCTCCTTGTATCTGACATATTTTGATAATAAAAGATCTTCTTGGTGTTTGAAAATTGAATGTCTCTTGAATTGAATGCCTTTGACTATCATGATCTCAATAGCATTAGAATAGATACAATCTTTTGAATGTAACTTTGAAAATTGGACTTGAATTCGTATAACACTTGAATGTGAGGGGTTGAGTCGCAACTCAAGCACCCAAACCTGTTAAACGATGTAGAAATTGATTGAAATTGAATATTGAAATTTGAAAGTCAGTTTAACATTTGCCAGTAAGGGGTTGAGTCGCAACTCTAACACCCAAACTTGTTAAGACTTGATAACTTGAATGCGGTCAGTTTTTAACATTTGCTAGTAAGGGGTTGAGTCGCAACTCTAACTCCCAAACTTGTTAAAAGACCTGGTAACTTGAATATGGATAACTTGAAACTGCTTCAGAACTTGAATTGAAAAATTGAACAGTTGCATATTTGAACACTTTGAAAGAGAACTTTATTCATCACAAAAATTTACATCATGGGTAGAACATCTTAAGGTGTCTAGCATTCCAAGCTCGAGGCAATCTATCTCCTTCTGGTGTGATCAGTCTGTAAGAACCTTTGCTTCCTACTGATTCAATGATATATGGACCTTCCCAGTTGGGAGCAAGCTTTCCACTGCTGTGCTCTTTGGTATTGTAGAAAACTGCTCTGAGAACTAAACTACCCACTGGGAACTGTCTCTTGTGGACTTTCTTGTCATAGGCTCTTTTGATCTTCTGTTGATACTTGGCTACACGAAGAGAAGCTTGATCTCGTAGTTCTTCAGAGAAGTCTAGATCATTGATCCGAAGTTCTTCATTGACTCCTTCTTCAACAGCTTTGGTTTTCAAAGTACTTGATATATTTTCTGTTGGGAGTATTGCTTCCGATCCATATGTTAGACGAAAGGGTGAGAACCCTGTGGATCTTCTCGGAGTTGTGCGATACCCCCAAAGAACTTCAGGTAGGACTTGCTCCCACAATCCTTTCTTGTCGTTGAGTTTCTTCTTGAGTATATCAAGTATAGCTCTGTTTGAGGCTTCAGCTTGACCATTGCAATGAGGATATCTTGGAGTTGAATAGAATAGCTTGATACCGTTGTTCAGACAGAACTCTCGGAATTTGTCTGAGTCAAATTGAGCTCCATTGTCAGCAACAAGAACTTGAGGTGTGCCAAACCTTGAGAAGATGTTGTGCCGAATGAATTTGATCACTTCGTCGTCAGTCTCTCGAAAGAGGGGCACAGCTTCAACCCATTTGGTGAAGTAATCAGTAGCCAGCAGTAGATATTTCTTCTTGCTTGGAGTTGGAGGGAAAGGACCCAAGAAATCTAACCCCCATTGATGGAAAGGCCAGGGGCTTGATAATTGATGAAGTTCATCTGCAGGGAGATGGATAGCTCGAGCGTGTCGTTGGCAAGGCTCGCATCTTTGAACGACTTGTTGAGCATCCTTTGCCATTGTTGGCCAGTAGTACCCTTGTAGCTTCGTCTTGGCTTCAAGAGATCTTCCCCCCGAATGATTTCCACAAGCTCCAGAGTGGATATCAATCAGGATTGACTGTGCTTGCTCTGGACCAAGGCACTTGAGCAACATCCCGTTGTGAGATTTGAAGTACAGATCTTCTCCTTGAATAGTGTAGCATGGGAGCTTCCTTTGAAGTCTTCGGGCTTGATTTGGATCTTCTGGCATTTTGCCATGTTTGAAGAAGTCAAGAATTGGTCGTCTCCAATCTTCAAGCTGATCTTCACCCCCAGATCCTTTTGTAGTAGTAAGGATCTGTTGATCGGGGATGGTCTTGGGCATTTCTTGATAATTGATCTGTACTTGCCTTCCTCCAAGCGAGTCTCCCAAAACTGAGGCAGCATTAGCTAAGGCATCTGCTTCTCGGTTTTCTGCTCTTGGAATTTGAACGAACTCAATTGTAGTAAAACGTTGTTGAAGACGTCGTACTAAAGCTAAGTAGAGTTGCATTCTTTCTTCACGAGCTGTGTACTCTCCATTGATTTGCCTTATGATCAACTAGGAGTCGCTGTAGATGATGATTCGATCTACCCCCAGGGATTCTGCCATTTCGAGTCCGGAAATGAGTGCTTCGTATTCAGCCTCGTTGTTGGTGGCATTAAATCCAAGGAGAGTGGCCCTTTGGAGATGATCAAGTTCGGGGGATATTAAGACTATCCTAGTTCCCGAACCGATCGAACTTGATGCTCCATCAGTATAAAGCTTCCAAGGAGGAGTTGCAGCAATAACTTCAAGACTTGGATCAATTTTTATTGCAGGATTGATCGGAGGGTTATCCTCATCTTCCAAGCGCATGTCGACATCCTCTTCCCAAGTGATGGGGTCTTCAACTGGAAAGTCAGCTAGAAAATCAGCAATTGCTTGACCTTTGATAGAAGTGCGAGATTCGAATTGAATCCCCAGAGCACTCATTTCGATCACCCATTTGGTCATTCGACCAGCTCGACCAGCTTTGTCAATGATATCTTTGAGTGAGTGTTCTGAAATGACAGTAATCTGGTGAGAGACGAAATATGGTTGGAGACGACGCGATGCAGTGAGCAAGGCCAGGATGACTTTCTCAGTTTTCGAATAGCGAGTTTCAGCCGGAAGAAGAGTGTGGCTGATGTAGTAGACTGGATGTTCGACGCCTTCTCTTCTACTGACTAAGACCGCGCTGATTGCTTGATCGGTCACGGCCAGATAGAGCCACAAGTCTTCTTTTGGCAATGGAGCAGTCAGGATGGGAGCTTGCACCAGATACTTCTTGATGCTTTGAAATGCCTCTTCACAGATTGGACTCCAGCCGGATGTATCCGCCTTTCGTAGTTTGTCGAAGAGGGGTTTGCATTTGTCGGAAGATTTTGAAATGAATCGATTGAGTGCTGCTAACCTTCCAGTGAGGCGTTGAACTTCTTTTCGATTTGTAGGTGAAGGCATATCGATGATGGCTCGAATTTGATCAGGATTGGCTTCAATACCCCTCCTGGTCACAAGATGACCCAGGAATTTGCCAGATTGAACTCCGAAAGCGCACTTGGCTGGATTGAGCTTCATTCGATACTTTCGAAGGACTTGGAAGGTTTCAGCCAGATCAGATAGATGTTTACTCCGAACGGAACTCTTGGTGAGGAGATCATCGACATATACTTCGACGTTGCGACCAATCTGATCTTCGAACATTTTGGTGACTAGCCTTTGATAGGTGGAACCAGCATTTTTGAGGCCGAATGGCATGACATTGTAGCAATAAAGGCCTCGGCTAGTCACAAAACATGTCTTCTCTTGATCATCAGCGTGGAGCGGAATTTGATTATATCCGGAATACCCATCCATGAAAGACAATAGCTCGTGGCCAGCAGTGGCGTCGACGAGTCTATCTATCCTTGGCATGGGAAAAGGATCTTTGGGGCAAGCCTTGTTGAGATTAGTAAAGTCGATGCAGACTCTGACTTTCCCATTCTTCTTTGGAACAGCCACTATATTAGAGATCCAAGTTGAATACTCTACTTCTCGGATGAATCCGGTTGCGAGTAGCTTGGTAATTTCTTCTTGAACAGCAACTTGCAGCTCTGGTCGAATGGTGCGAGGCTTTTGCTTGACAGGCTTCACCTCTTCTTTGATCGCAAGTCGGTGACAAGCGTCATCTGGATTGATACCAGGCATGTCTTCGAAACACCAAGCAAAGACGTCGATATTGGACTGGAGGAAGGATACCATGTCTTGCGCTTCTGCGTCGCTAAGACCGGTACCAATAAATGTTTGTCGAGGGAGATCTCCGCTGCCTATGTTGATCGGGATGATTTCTTCAATTGAGGGTGATGCTTCCCATTCGATTGGTGGAGGTTCGGTCAGCGGAATCTCCTTTGATTGCTATTTGGAAGAGGGACCAGCTTCATCTCGTGGCCGCTTTGGAGGAGCAATGTTAATCTTTCGATCTGTCTTTGCCGCAGCAGCTTCACAAGACCTTCCAGCTTGCTGATCGCCTCGAATGCAGACGATGCCTTCTCCAGTTGCAAATTTGAGTAGCTGATGGTAAGAGGAGGAGATGGCATTGATCTGATGGAGGAATGGTCGCCCAAGAATGGCGTTGTAGCTAGACATTCCTTCGACGATTGCAAACCTCACCGAGACTCGAGTCTCTCGGCTGAGGTGGATGGTAAATCTGGATTCGCCCACTGTGATGCTTTGTTCACCATTGAAGCCGGTGATCACAGTCGGGACGACGTCGAGGCTTTGATACTTATGTCCCAGACGTTTGAAACAGTCTGAGAATATAATGTCGATAGAGCTTCCGGTGTCGATGAGGATCCGGTTGACAGTGCTGCCGTCGATGATGAGTTTCAAGACCAGGGGGTCTCGATGTGGAGTATGAACTCCTTGAAGATCAGTGTCGTTGAAGACTATGGATGGCCAAGCAAGACCTTCGATGGGCTTCTCGATCCAGGTATCCTCTTTGCTCGCAGTAGAACGAACGTGGAAGATGCGTCGAACTTGGCGATCCACCTCTTTCCCAGTCAGACTTTGATTGTGCAATGTTCCATGAATACCAAAAACATTGGCATTCACAGAGATAGTTTGCCGGTTAGAGGAGATTTGATGTATCCAACACACTTCTTTCCCCTTTGCAGAGGTCCGATGTTGATTGTGTCCGCCTCTAACAAACTCTTGAAGATGGCCTTCTCGCAATAGGTCTTCAAGATGGAATTTCAGCCGAAAACACCGATCGGTGGAATGGCCGTGACTTCGATGGAAGTCGCAGTAGACTGTTTTGTCTGCTGTGAATTTGGAATTCGGCTGAAGAGGATTAGGCCTCCGAACGAACTCTTCATGTTGAATGCGGTCGAGTATCTGTTCGACCGGCATATTCCACTCGGTGAAAGTGGTCTTCATTGGAGATCGACGTCCATCATTCTTTGATCTTTTGTTGGCCGGAGGGGCTGCTGCTTCAGCGTTATGAGCCTTTGCAGCATACTTAGGAGCTTCTCTTTCAGCAGGCCTTCTCTTAGTTTCTCGCCCTTTCCGAGCGACTTGATCGTCTTCCACCTCAATCTCTCTTTGAATTCGGTCGAACATTGCTCCCAGAGAAGGAGGGGGATTGCGGATGAAGTCGTTGTAGATGTGTAGATCGAAGCAGAGAGCGTTCTGGAAAGCCAACATGATGGCTTCATCATCCAGATGTCTTCCAGAGAGAGCAGCATGCTCGTTGCGAAACCTCCTCGTGAAGCTGCGAAGAGTCTCGTCTGCACCCATCCGCAGTCGGTAGAGAGAGTCGAGTTTCTTTTCTGGCTTTAGATTGAGTTGATAGTGCTGCACAAAAAGGTTAGCCAAAACACCGAATTGGGTGATGGACCCAGCTCGGAGATTGTGATACCAGTCGAGCGAAGGCTCATCAAGACTTCCCGCGAAGGTGCGGCAGAGCACATTGTTTTCCTCTTCGTGTGGTGTTAGAGCTTGCTTGAAAGCAAGTATATGGAGGCTTGGATCTTCTCTAATACAGTTGAATTTGGGGAGGATAGGAGTTCTCCATCCTCTTGGAAAGGTGGTCTCGAAGAGACTTCGATGTAGTGGCCCGGCAGAGGAGTAACCGTCCCTACGACCATGTCCTCGACCTAGAGGTGGGTCAAGAGGCAAGATCGCAAGGTCTTGCTCTGGTATTGAAGTGTTTGCCGGTCGAAGTCGGTGTCGAAGGTCCGATCCAAGTCCACGTTGGAGTGGAATGGAAGGGGAGACTCTACTCTTTGAAGGAGCGCCTTTCATTTGGTGCTTCCTTGGCATGTTGAGCTTCGATGGTGCTCTTTTGTCGCAGTTACGACCAGATGAGGATTGGGAGGACTCGTCTTCAAGACGATCCCAGACGCTCTGCTTCCAAGGAGCAGCAGAGGGAGTTGGGTCGCGTCGAATCCTCTCGAGAGCATCAGTGCCCATTGACCTCCATTGTTCAGAGTGAATTGAATGTCGAGGAGGAACAACCCTCCCACTTGCGGAGGGGATCGGAATAGCAATTCCAGCTTCGGAAGCTGCCTTCTTCAGAGCATCCCTCTCAGCAGTGAGGGTGGCGTTTTGCTTTGCCAATTGGAGTAGTTGGAAATCGATTGCAGAGATCTGGTAAGTCGATGGAGGATCTTCAGCAGGAGCAGGGACAGTCTGCCCAATTGATTGATGAGGATGAGGGGCGATCGGTCGATCGACTGATCTCCCGCTTCCTGAATGAACCCCCATCTCGGGGACAGCAAGGGGCTGCCCGAAATTGAGCCTTTGACTCATTGAACGAGTCTCAGGACGAGGTTGATGTTGAGTGTTACTTCCTTCTGGTTGACCCTAGTATTTGGTTCTCGCCATTCAGAGTGCGAAGGGTACAACGAGATTGCTGACGTCCGATCAGTTGTCTGATCAACCGAGGGGGCGAGGAAGTTTGGCTATTGATCTGGTAGTCTAAGTAGAGAGGACACGGCTTCTCGCTCGGATCCCACAGACGGCGCCAAACTGTGGGGGAAAATCTTCGTGCCGACCCGAAGATTCTCGCAGCACCAGTCAATTGGAGTCGAAGTTGATGTCGAAGATCGTTGATCGATCTGTTGATTGAAGTCGAAGCCTTTTGATATGCAAACAGAGGAATGAAATCAGAGAAATTGTGACACGAGATGTGATCTCGGAGTTCAGCCGAAGCCTATGTCTCCGTGCTATAGGGAGCAACCCGAATTCACTAACACTTCTGTTGAAGTGACCTCGACAGGCCGAGTGTCACTGGAGATCTTCTGATCCCTTCGAAAGAAAAAAGAAGATCAACGAGAGATGGTAGATCGGAGTTAGAAAATCCCAGAGCTCTGGTTCTGAAAGTCAGATCTCAGAGTGGAAATCAGAATTCCGGATCTTAGTTTTTCGATCCTTTTACATTCGAAGGCTCTGCTATTTATAGGATTCTCTGGTGGCAAATGGTGGTTTTCTGCTGTTGTACCTGGGGATTCTCCAGACTCGTGAGCCTACCGGGCAGGGCTGGTAGGTCCCGTGGTAGTCCTCGTGGGCCCACCAGGCAGGGCCGGTGGGTCCCGTAGTAGTCTTCGTGGGCCCACCAGGCAGGGCCGGTGGGTCCTGTGGTAGTCCTCGTGGGCCTACCAGGCAGGGCCAGTGGGTCCTGTGGTAGTCCTCGTGGGCCCACCAGGCAGGGCCGGTGGGTCCCGTGGTGGATTTATGCCAAAATTTGCACCCACAGTATCCATTCTAATTCATTCGCAGGAATGTATCCATTCTAATTCATCCGTACTATCCATTCTAATTCATTCGCACGATACGTTCGTACGATCCAATGTAATTCATTCGTACGATCCCTTCTAACCCATTCGCACGAATGTATCCATTCTAATTTATTCATGCGATCCATTCTAATTCATTCACACGATCCATTTTAATTCATTTGTACGATCCATTCTAATTCATCCTTACGATCCATTCTACTTCTTTCGTATGATCCATTCTAATTCATTCGCACGAATGAATCCATTCTAATTCATTTGTACGACCTATTTTAATTCATTCGCACGATCCATTCTAATTCATTCATACGATCCATTCTATTTCATTCGTACGATCCATTCAAATTCATTCGCACGAATGTATCCATTCTAATTCATTCGTACGATCCATTTTAATTCATTCATATGATCTATTTTAATTCATTCGTATAATCCATTCTAATTTATTCGTACGATCCATTCTAATTTATTTGCATGAATGGATCCATTCTAATTCATTCATACGATCTATTCTAATTAATTCGCACGATCCATTCTAATTCATTCGTACGATCCATTCAAATTCATTCGCACAAAAGTATCCATTCGAATTCATTCGTACGATCCATTCTAATTCAGTTTTACGATCCATTCTAATTCATTCGCATTAATATATCCATTCTAATTTATTCGTACGATCCATTCTAATTCATTCGCACTATCCATTCTAATTCATTCGTACGATCCATTCTAACTCATTCGCACGAATGTATCCATTCTAATTCATTCGTACGATCCAATCAAATTCATTCGTATGATCCTTTCTAATTCATTCGTATGATCCATTCTAATTCATTCGCACCATCCATTCTAATTCAATCGCACGATCCATTATAATTCTTTCGTACGATCCATTCTAATTCATTCGCACGAATGTATCCACTATAATTCATTCGTACGATCCATTCTAATTCATTCACATAATCCATTCTAATTCATTCATATGATCCATTTTAATTCATTCGTATAATCCATTCGAATTCATTCATACGATCCATTCTAATTCATTCATACGATCCATTCTAATTCATTCGCACAAAAGTATACATTCTAACTCACTCGTACGATCTATTTTAATTCATTCGTACAATCCATTCTAATTCATTCGAACGATCCATTCTAATTCATTCGCACGAATGTATCCATTCTAATACAATCATACGATCCATTCTAATTCATTTGCATGATCCATTCTAATTCATTCAAACGATCCATTTTAAGTCATTCGTACGATCTATTTAATTCATTCATATGATCCATTCTAATTCATTCGTACTATCCGTTCTAATTCATTCGCACGAATGTATCCATTCTAATTCATTTGTATGACCCATTCTAATTCATTCGTACTATGCATTCTAATTCATTCGTACGATCCATTCTAATTCAGTCATATGATCTATTCAAATTCATTCATATTTTCCATTCTAATTCATTTGCACGAATGTATCCATTCTAATTCATTCATATGATCCATTCTAATTTATTCGCACGATCGTTTCTGATTCATTCGTACGATCCATTCTAATTCATTCGTACGATCCAATCTAATTCATTCGTACAATCCAATCTAATTTATTCGTACGATCCATTCTAATTCATTCGTACGAATGTATCCATTCTAATTCTTTCGTACGTTCTATTCTAATTCATTCGTACGATCCATTCTAATTCATTCATACGATCCATTCTAATTCATTCGCACGAATGTATCCATTCTAATTCATTTATACGATCCATTCTAATTATTTCGCTCTATCCATTCTAATTCAATCATACGATCCATTCTAATTCATTAGTACGATCCACTCTAATTCATTCGTACGATCCGTTCTAATTGATTCGCACGAATGTATCCATTCTAATTCATTCGTACGATCCATTCTAATTCATTCGTACGATCCATTCAAATTCATTCGCACGATCCATTCTAATTCATTCGTATGTTCTAATTCATTCATACGATCCATTCTAATTCATTGGTACGATCCATTCTAATTCATTCGCACGAATGTATCCATTCTAATTCATTCGTACGATCCATTCTAATTCATTCGCACGATCCATTCTAATTCATTCGTACGATCCATTCGAATTTATTCGTACGATCCATTCGAATTCATTCGTACGATCCATTCTAATTCATTGGCACGAATGTATCCATTCTAGTTCATTTGTACGATCCATTCTAATTCATTCGCACAATCCATTCTAATTCATTCGTATGATCCATTCTAACTCAATCGTACGATCTATTCTAATTCATTCGCATGAATGTATCCATTCTAATTCATCATTTGTATGATCCACTCTTATTCATTCGCATGAATGTATCCAATCTAATTCATTCATACGATCCATTCCAATTCATTTGCATGATCCATTCTAATTCATTCGTACGATCCATTCTAATTCATTCGTACGATCCATTCTAATTTATTCACACGAATGTATCCATTCTAATTCATTCGTACGATCCATTCTAATTAATTCGCACGTTCCATTCTAATTCATTCGCACGATCCATTCTAATTCATTCGTTAGATTCATTCTAATTCATTCGTACGATCCGTTCTATTTCATTCATACGATTCATTCTAATTCATTCGCACGAATGTATCCATTCTAATTCATTCGTACGATCCATTCTAATTCATTCGTACGATCTATTCTAATACATTCTCACGATACATTATAATTCATTCGTACGATCCATTCTAATTTATTCGCACGATCCATTATAATTTATTCGCACGAATGTATCCATTCTAATTCATTCGCACAATCCATTCTAATTCATTCGCATGATCAATTCTAATTCATTCGTACGATCTATTCTAATTCATTCGTACGATCTATTCTAATTCATTCGCATGAATGTATCCATTCTAATTCATTCGAACGATCCATTCTAATTCATTAGTTCGATCCATTCAAGTTCATGCGTACGATCCATTCTAATTCATTCGTATGATCAATTCTAATTCATTTGCATGAATGTATCCATTCTAATTCATTCGTACGATCCATTCTAATTCATTCGTACGATCCATTCTAATTCATTCGCACGAATGTATACATTCTAACTCATTTGTACGATCCATTCTAATTGATTCGTATGATTCATTCTAATTCATTCGTACGATCCATTCTAATTCATTCGCACGAATGTATCCATTCTAATTCAATCATACGATCCATTCTAATTCATTTGCTTGATCCATTCTAATTCATTCAAACGATCCATTTTAAGTCATTCGTACGATCTATTTAATTCATTCATATGATCCATTCTAATTCTTTCGTACTATCCGTTCTAATTCATTCGCACGAATGTATCCATTCTAATTCATTTGTTTGACCCATTCTAATTCATTCATACTATGCATTCTAATTCATTCGTACGATCCATTCTAATTCAGTCATACGATCTATTCAAATTCATTCATATTTTCCATTCTAATTCATTCGCACGAATGTGTCCATTCTAATTCATTCGTACGATCCATTCTAATTTATTTGCACGATCGATTCTGATTCATTCGTACGATCCATTCTAATTCATTCGTATGATCCAATCTAATTCATTCGTACAATCCAATCTAATTCATTCGTACGATCCATTCTAATTCATTCATACGATCCATTCTAATTCAACGCACGAATGTATCCATTCTAATTCCTTTATACGATCCATTCTAATTCATTCGCACTATCCATTCTAATTCATTCAAACGAACCATTCTAATTCATTAGTACGATCCACTCTAATTCATTCGTACGATCCATTCTAATTGATTCGCACGAATGTATCCATTCTAATTCATTCATACGATCCATTCTAATTCATTCGTACGATCCATTCTAATTCATTCGCACGATCCATTCTAATTCATTCATACGATCAATTCTAATTCATTCATACGATCCATTCTAATTCATTGGTACGATGCATTCTAATTCATTCGCACGAATGTATCCATTCTAATTCATTCGTACGATCCATTCTAATTCATTCGCACGATCCATTCTAATTCATTCGTACGATCCATTCGAATTTATTCGTACGATCCATTCGAATTCATTCGTACGATCCATTCTAATTCATTCGCACGAATGTATCCATTCTAGTTCATTTGTACGATCCATTCTAAGTCATTCGCACAATCCATTCTAATTCATTCGTATGATCCATTCTAATTCAATCGAACGATCTATTCTAATTCATTCGCATGAATGTATCCATTCTAATTCATCATTTGTATAATCAACTCTTATTCATTCGCATGAATGTATCCAATCTAATTCATTCATACGATCCATTCCAATTCATTTGCATGATCCATTCTAATTCATTCGTACGATCCATTCTAATTCATTCGTATGATCCATTCTAATTTATTCGCACGAATGTATCCATTCTAATTCATTCGTACGATCCATTCTAATTAATTCGCACATTCCATTCTAATTCATTCGTACGATCTATTCTAATTCATTCGTACGATCCGTTCTATTTCATTCATACGATTCATTCTTATTCATTCGCACGAATGTATCCATTCTAATTCATTCGTACGATCCATTCTAATTCATTCGTACGATCCATTCTAATTTATTCGTACGATCCATTCTAATTTATCTGCACGAATGTATCCATTCTAATTCATTCGCACGATCCATTCTAATTCATTCGCATGATCAATTCTAATTCATTCGTACGATCTATTCTAATTCATTCATACGATCCATTCTAATTCATTCGCATGAATGTATCCATTCTAATTCATTCGAACGATCCATTCTAATTGATTAGTTCGATCCATTCAAATTCATGCGTACGATCCATTCTAATTCATTCGTATGATCAATTCTAATTCATTTGCATGAATGTATCCATTCTAATTCATTCGTACGATCAATTCTAATTCATTCGTACGATCCATTCTAATTCATTCGAACGAATGTAACCATTCTAATTCATTCGTATGATCCATTCTACTTAATTCACACGATCCATTCTTATTCTTTCGTACGGTCCATTCTAATTCGTTCGTACGATCAATTATAATTCATTCGTACGACCCATTCTAATTCATTCATACGATCCATTCTAATTCATTCGTATGATCCATTCTAATTCATTCGCACGATCCATTCTAATTCATTCGTACGATCCATTCTAATTCATTTGCACGAATGTATCCATTCTAATTCATTTGTACGATCCATTCTAATTCATTCGCACGATCCATTCTAATTTATTCGTACGATCCATTCTAATTCATTCGTACGATCCATTTTAATTCATTCGCATGAATGTATCCGTTCTAATTCATTCGTACCATCTATTCTAATTCATTCGTACCATCCATTCTAATTCATTTGTATGATCCATTATAATTCATTCGGACAATCCATTTTAATTCATTCGCACAAATGGATCCATTCTAATTCATTCGTACGATCTATTCTAATTCATTTGCACGATCCATTCTAATTCATTTGTAAGATCCATTCTAATTTATTCGCATGAAAGTGTCCATTCTAATTCATTCGTAAGCTCCATTCTAATTCATTCGCACGATCCAATCTAATTCATTCATACGATGCATTCTAATATATTCGCACGAATGTATCCATTCTATTTCATTTGTATGATCTATTCTAATTCATTCGCACGATTCATTCTAATTCATTCGTACGATCCATTCTAATTCATTCGCACGAATGTATCCATTCTAATTCATTCGTACGATCCATTCTAATTTATTCACATGATCCATTCTAACTCATTCGTATGAACCATTCTAATTTATTCGTATGATCCATTCTAATTCATTCGTACGATCCATTCTAATTCATTCGCACGAATATATCCATTCTAATTCATTCGTACGATCCATTTTAATTCATTCGCATGATCCATTCTAATTCATTCGTACAATCCATTCTAATTCATTCGCATGAATGTATCCATTCTATTTCATTCGTACGATCCATTCTAAATCATTCATACGATCCATTCTAATTCTTTTGTTCGATCCATTCAAATTTATTTGTATGATCCATTCTAATTCATTCATTCGATTCGTTCTAATTCATTAGTACGATCCATTCTAATTCATTCGCACGAATGTATTCATTCTAATTCATTCGTACGATCCTTTCTACTTCATTCGCACGATCCATTCTTATTCTTTCGTACGATCCATTCTAATTCATTTGTACGATCCATTCTAATTCATTCGTACGATCCATTCTAATTCATTCGCACGATCCATTCAAATTCATTCTTACAATCTATTCTAATTCATTCGTACGATCCATACTAATTCATTCGTACGATCTATTCTAATTCATTCTAATTCATTCACACGAATGTATCCATACTAATTCATTCGTACGATCTATTCTAATTCATTTGTACGATCCATTCTAATTCATTCGTATGATCCATTCTAATTCATTTGTACGATCCATTCTAATTCATTCGCACGAATGGATCCATTCTAATTCATTCGTACGATCCAGTCTAATTCATTCGCAAGATCCATTCTAATTCATTCGTACGATCCATTCTAATTCATTTGCACGAAAGTATCCATTCTAATTTATTCGTACGGTCCATTCTAATTCATTCGCACGATCCATTCTAATTCATTCATACGATCCATTCTAATTCATTCACACGAATTTATCCATTCTAATTCATTCGTACGATCCATTCTAATTGATTTGTACGATCCATTCTAATTCATTCGTACGATCCATTCTAATTTATTCTCATGAATGTATCCGTTCTAATTCATTCGTATGATCCAATCTAATTCAATCGCACGATCCATTCTAATTCCCTCGTACGATCAATTTTAATTCATTCACACGAATGTATCCATTCTAATTCATTCGTACGATCCATTCTAATTCATTCACACTATCCATTCTAATTCATTCGTACGATCCACTTTAATTCATTTATACGATCCATTCTAATTTATTCGTATGATCCATTCTAATTCATTCGCACCAAGGTATCCATTCTAATTCTTTCGTACGATCCATTCTAACTCATTCGCATGATCCATTCAAATTCATTCATACGATCCATTCTAATTCATTCGTATGATCCATTGTAATTCATTCATACGATCCATTCTAATTCATTCGCACGAATACATCCATTCTAATTCATTCATACGATCCATTCTCATTCATTCGCACGATCCATTCTAATTCATTCGTACGATCCATTCTACTTCATTCGTACGATCCATTCTAATTCATTCGCACGAATCTATCCATTCTATTTCATTCGTACGATCCATTCCAATTCATTCGTATGATCCATTTTAATTCATTCGTATGATCCATTCTAATTTATTCGCACGAATGTATCCATTCTAATTCATTCATACGATCCGTTCTAATTTATTCGCACGATCTATTCTAATTCATTCGTACGATCCATTCTAATTCATTCATACGATCCATTCTAATTCATTCGCACGAATATATCCATTATAATTCATTCGTATGATCCATTCTATTTCATTCTTACGATCCATTCTAATTCATTCGCACGATCCATTCTAATTCATTCGTACGATCCATTCTAATTCATTCGCACGAATATATGCAATCTAATTCATTCCTATGATCCATTCTAAATTATTTGCACGATCCATTCTAATTCATTCGTACGATCCGTTCTAATTCATTCGTACGATCCATTCTAATTCATTCGCATGAATGTATCCATTCTAATTCATTCGTAAGATCCATTCTAATTCATTCGCACGATGCATTCTAATTCATTCACTCGATCCATTCTAATTCATTCGTACAATCATTTCTAATTCATTCGTACGATCCATTCTAATTCATTCGCACAAATGTATCCATTCTAATTTATTCGTACGATCCATTCTAATTTATTTGCACAATCCATTCTAATTCATTCATACGATCCATTCTAATTCATTCGTACGATCCATTCTAATTCATTCGCACGAATGTATCCATTCTAATTCATTTGTATGATCCATTCTAATTTATTCGTATGACCCATTATAATTTATTCGTATGATCCATTCTAATTCATTCGTACGATCCATTCTAATACATTCCGTCAATCCATTCTAATTCATTTATACTATCCATTCTAATTCATTCCTACGATCCTTTATAATTCATTCGTATGAATGTTACCATTCTAATTCATTCGTACGATCCATTCTAATTCGTTTGCACGATCCATTCTAATTAATTCGTACGATCCATTGTAATTCATTTGTACGATCCATTCTAATTCATTCGCACAAATATGACCATTCTAATTCATTCATACGATCCATTCTAATTCATTCGCATGATCCATCCTAATTTATTAGTACGATCAATTCTAATTCATTCGTACGATCCATTCTATTTCTTTCGTTTGATCCATTCTAATTCATTCGCACGAATGTATCAATTCTAATTCATTCGTATGATCAATTTTAATTAATTCGCACGATCCATTCTAATTCATTCGTACTATCCATTCAAATTCATTCGTACGACCCATTATAATTCATTCGCACGACTGTATCTATTCTAATTCATTCGTACGATCCATTCTAATTCATTCGTACGATCTATTCTAATTCATTCGTCCAATCCATTCTAATTCATTCGTACGATCCATTCTAATTCATTCGTACGATCCATTCTAATTCATTCGCACGAAAGAATCCATTCGAAATCATTCATACGATCCATTCTAATTCATTCATACGATCCATTCTTATTTATTCGTACGATCCATTTTAATTCATTCGCACGAATGTATCTATTCTAATTCATTCGTACGATCCATTCAAATTCATTCGCACGATCCATTCTAATTCATTCATACGACCCATTCTAATTCAATCATACGATCCATTCTAATTCATTCGCAGGATCAATTCTAATTGATTCGTACGATCCATTCTTGTTATTTCGTACGATCAATTCTAATTTATTCGTACAATCCATTCTAATTCATTCGCACGATCCTTTCTAATTCATTCGCACGATCCATTCTAATTCATTCGCACGAATGTACCCATTCTAATTCATTCGTACGATCAATTATAATTCATTCGCACGATCCATTCTAATTTATTCGTACGATCCATTCTAATTTATTCGTATGATCCACTCTAATTCATTCATACGATCCATTCTAATTCATTCGCACGAATGTATCCATTCTAATTCATTCGTACGATCCTTTCTAATTCATTTGTACGATCCATTCTAATTCATTCACTCGAATGTATCCATTCTAATTCAATCATATGATCCATTCTAATTCATTTGCATGATCCATTCTAATTCATTCAAACGATCCATTTTAAGTCATTTGTACGATCCATTCTAATTCATTCATACGATCCATTCTAATTCATTCGCACGAATGTACCCATTTTAATTCATTAATACGATCCACTCTAATTCATTTGTACGATCCATTCTAATTTAGTCGTACGATCCATTCTAATTAATTCATATTATCTATTCAAATTCATTCGCACGAATGTATACATTCTAATTCATTCGTACAATCCATTCTAATTCATTCGCAAGATCCATTCTAATTGATTCATACGATCCATTCTAATTCATTCATATGATCCATATTAATTCATTCGTACGATCTAATCTAATTCATTCGTACGATCCATTCTAATTCATTCGCATGAATGTATCCATTCTAATTCATTCGAACGATCCATTATAATTCATTCGCACGATCCATTCTAATTCATTTGTATGATGCATTCTATTTCATTTGCATGAATGTATCCATTCTAATTCATTCATATGATCCATTCTAATTTATGCGCACGATCCATTCTAATTTATTTGCACAATCCATTCTTATTCATTCGTACGATCCATTCTAATTCATTCGCACGAATGCATCCATTCTAATTCATTCATACGATCCATTCGAATTCATTTGCACAATCCATTCTAATTCATTCGCACGATCCATTCTAATTCATTCGTACAATCCATTCTAATTCATTCGCATGATCCAATCTAATTCATTCGTACGTTTCATTCTAATTCATTCGTATGATCCATTCTAATTCGTTCGCACGAATGTATCCATTCTAATTCATTCGTACGATCCATTCTAATTCATTCGTACGATCCATTCTAATTCATTCGCACGAATGTATCCATTATAATTCATTCGAACGATCCATTCTAATTCATTAGTACGATCCATTCTAATTCATTCGCATGAATATACCCATTCTAATTCATTCGTATGAACCATTCTAATTCATTCGTACGATCCATTCTAATTCATTCATACGATCCATTCTAATTCATTAGTACGATCCTTTCTAATTCATTCGCACGAATGTATCCATTCTAGTTCATTCATACAATCCATTCTAATTCATTCATACGAACCATTCCAATTCATTCGCATGAATGTATCTATTCTAATTCAATCATACGATCCATTCTAATTCATTTGCACGATCCATTCTAATTCATTCAAACGATTCATTTTAAGTTATTAGTACGATCCATTCTAATTCATTCATACGATCCATTCTAATTCATTCGTATGATCCATTCTAATTCATTCGCAAGAATGTACCCATTCTAATTCATTCGTACGATCCATTATAATTCATTCGTATGATCCATTCTAATTCAGTCATATGATCTATTCACATTAATTCGTTTTATCCATTCTAATTTATTCGCACGAATGTATCCATTCTAATTCATTCGTACGATCTATTCTCATTCATTCGAACGATCCATTCTAATTCATTCGTACGATCCATTCTTATTCATTCATACGATCCATTCTAATTCATTCGTACGATCCAATCTAATTCATTCATACGATCCAATCTAATTCATTCGTACGATCCAATCTAATTCATTCGTACGATCCATTCTAATTCATTCGCGTGAATGTATCCATTCTAATTCATTCGTACGATCCATTCTAATTCATTCGCACAATCCATTCTAATTTATTCACATGATCCATTCTAATTCAATCATACGATCCATTCTAATTCATTCGCGTGAATATATCAATTCTAATTCATTTGCACGATCCATTCTAATTCTTTCACGCAATCCATTCTAATTCATTCATACGATCCATTCGATTACATTCGTACAATACATTCTAATTCATTTGTATGATCCATTCTAATTGATTTGCATGAATACATCCATTCTAATTCATTCGTACTATCCATTCTAATTCATTCGCACGAATGTGTCCATTCTAATTCAGTCGTACGATCCATTCTAATTCATTTGCACGATCCATTCTAATTCATTCGTACGATCCATTCTAATTTATTCGTTCGATCCATTCGAATTCATTCGTATGATCCATTCTAATTCATTCCCACGAATGTATCCATTCTAATTCATTCGTATGATCCATTCTACTTCATTCGCATGATCATTCTAATTCATTCGTATGATCCATTCTAATTCATTCGCATGAATGTATCCCTTCTTTTTCATTCGTACGATCCATTCCAATTCATTCGCACAATCCATTCCAATTCATTCGTACGATCCATTCTAATTCATTCTAATTAATTCATTCGCACGATCGTATAAATGAATTAGAATGGATCTTATTCTAATTCATTCGTATGATCCAATCTTATTCATTCGTACGATCCAATCTAATTTATTCGTGCGATCCATTCTAATTCATTCGCATGAATGTATACATTGTAATTCATTCGTACAATAAATTCTTATTCATTCGCACGATCCATTCTAATTTATTCACACGATCCATTCTAATTCATTCATACAATCCATTCTAATTCATTCGCACGAATGTATCAATTCTAATTCATTCATACGATCCATTCTAATTCTTTCGCACTATCCATTCTAATTCATTCGTATGACCCATTCAATTACATTCGTACGATATATTCTAATTCATTTGTACGATCCATATTAATTGATTCGCACGAATGTATATATTCTAATTCATTCGTACTATCCATTTAAATTCATTCGCACGAATGTATCCATTCTAATTCATTCGCACGATCTATTCTAATTCAATCGCACGATCCATTCGAATTCATTCGTACGATCCATTATTATTTATTCGGAAGATCTATTCGAATTCATTCGTACGATCCATTCTAATTCATTCCCATGAATGTATCCCTTCTAATTCATTCGTATGATCCATTCTAATTTATTCGCACGATCCATTCTAATTCATTCGTATGATCCATTCTAATTCATTCGCATGAATGTATCCATTCTTATTCATTCGTACGATTCATTCCAATTCATTCGCACGATCCACTCAAATTCATTCGTACGATCCATTCTAATTCATTCGTACGATCCATTCTAATTCATTTGTACGATCCATTCTAATTCATTCGGACGATCCATTCTAATTCATTCGCACGATCCATTCTAATTCATTCGCACGATCCATTCTAATTCATTCGCACGATCCATTCTAATTCATTCGTACGAATTTATACATTCTAATTCAATCGTACGATCCATTCTAATTCATTCGTACGAATGTATCCATTCTAATTCATTCGTACGATCCATTCTAATTCATTCGTATGATCCATTCTAATTCATTCGTACGAATTTATCCATTCTAATTCATTCGTACGATCCATTCTAATTCATTCGCACAAATGTATCCCTTGTAATTCATTCGTACGAACCATTCTACTTCATTCGTACGATCCATTCTTATTCTTTCGTACGATTCATTCTAATTCATTCGTACGATCAATTCTATATCAATCGTACGATCCATTCTATTTCATTCTGATTCATTCATACGATCCATTCTTATTCATTCGTACGATCCATTCTAATTTATTCACACGAATGTAGCCATTCTAATTCATTCGTACGATCCATTCTATTTCATTCGTACGATCTATTCTAATTTGTTCGCATGAATGTATCTATTCTAATTCATTCGTACGATCCATTCTAATTCATTCATACGATCCATTCTAATTCATTCGTATGATCCATTCTAATTCATTCGCACAAATGTATCCATTCTAATTCATTTGTATGATCTATTCTAATTCAATCGTACGATCCATTGTAATTCATTCGCACGAATGGATCCATTCTAATTCATTCATACGATCCATTCTAATTCATTCGTATGATCCCTTCTAATTCATTCATATGATCCATTCTAATTCATTCGCACGAATGTATCCATTCTAATTCATTAGTACGATCCATTATAATTCATTCGCACGATCCATTCTAATTCATTCGTAGGATCCATTATAATTCATTCGCACAATCCATTCTAATTCATTCATATGATCCATTCTAATTCATTCGTATGATCCATTCTAATTCATTCGTAGGATCCATTCTAATTCATTCGCACGATCCATTCTAATTCATTTGTATGATCCATTCTAGTTCATTCGTACGATCTATTTTAATTCATTCGTACGATCCATTCCAATTCAATCGCACGAATGTATCCATTCTAATTTATTCGTATAATCCATTCTAATTCATTCGCACGATCCAATCTAATTCATTCGCACGATCCAATCTAATTCATTCGCACGATCCATTCAAATTCATTCGTACGAATGTATTCATTCTAATTCATTCATACGATCTTTTCTAATTCATTTGTACGATCCATTTTAATTCATTTGTCCGATCCATTCTAATTCATTCGTACGATCCATTCTAATTCATTCGCATGAATGGATCCATTCTAATTCATTCGTACGATCTATTCTAATTCATTCGCATGATCCATTCTAATTCATTCCTACGATCCATTCTAATTCATTCGTACGAAAGTATCCATTCTAATTTATTCGTACGATCCATTCTAATTCATTCGCATGATCCATTCTAATTCATTCGTACGATCCATTTTAATTCATTTGCAGAAATGTATCCATTCTAATTCATTCGTACGATCCATTCTAATTTACTCGCACTGTCCATTCTAATTCAATCATATGATCCATTCTAATTCATTAGTACGATCCATTCTAATTCATTCGTACGATCCATTCTAATTTATTCGCACGAATGTATCCATTCTAATTCATTCGTACGATCCATTCTAATTCATTCGCACGATCCATTCTAATTCATTCGTAGGATCCAATTTAGTTCATTCGCACGAATGTATCCTTTCTAATTCATTCGTACGATCTATTCTAATTCATTCATACTATCCATTCTAATTCATTCGTACGATCCACTCTAATTCATTCGTACGATCCATTCTAATTCATTCGTACGATCAATTCTAATTAATTCGCATGAATGTATCCATTCTAATTCATTCGTACGATCCATTCTAATTCATTCACACGATCCATTGAAATTCATTCATACGATCCATTCTAATTTATTCGTACGATCCATTGTAATTCATTTATCCGATCCATTCTAATTCATTCGTACGATCCATTTTAATTCAATCGCATGAATCTATCCATTCTAATTCATTCGTACGATCCATTATAATTCATTCGTACGATCCAGTCAAATTTATTCGTACGATCCATTCTAATTCATTCACACGAATATAACCATTCTAATTCATTCGTACGATCCATTCTAATTCATTCGTACGATCCATTCTAATTCATTAGCACGAATGTATCCGTTCTAACTCATTCGTACAATCCATTCCAATTTATTCGCACAATCCATTCTAATTCATTCGTACGATCCATTCTAATTCATTCGCACGAATGTATCCATAATAATTTATTCGTATGATCCATTCTAATTCATTCGCATGATCCATTCTAATTCATTCGCACGATCCATACTAATTCATTCGTACGATCCATTCTAATTCATTCGCATGAAAGTATGTATTCTAATTCATTCGTATGATCCATTCTAACTCATTCGTACGATCCATTCTAATTCATTTGTACGATCCTTTCTAATTCATTCGCATGAATGTATCCATTTTAATTTATTCGTATGATCCATTCTAATTCATTCACACGATCCATTCAAATTCATTCGTTCGATCCATTCTAATTCATTCGTACGATCCTTTCTAATTCATTCGTACGATCCATTCTTATTTATTCGTACGATCCATTTTAATTCATTCGTACGATCCATTCTAACTCCTTTGCACGAATGTATCCATTCTAATTCATTCGTACGATCCATTCTAATTTATTCGTACGACCCATTCTAATTCATTCGTTCGATCCATTCTGATTCATTCGTACGATCCATTCTAATTCATTCATACGATCCATTCTAATTCATTCGCACAAATGTATCCATTCTAATTCATTTGTACGATCCATTCTAATTCATTCATACGATCCATTCTAATTCATTCGCACGAATGTATCCATTCTAATTCATTCGTAGTATCCATTCTAATTCATTACGATCCATTCAAATTCAGTCGTACGATCCATTCTAATTCATTTGTTTGATCCATTCTAATTTATTCATACAATCCATTCTAATTCAGTCGTACGATCCATTCTAAATCATTCGCACGAATGTATCCATTCTAGTTCATTTGTATGATCCATTCTAATTCATTCGCACAATCCATTCTAATTCATTCGTATGATCCATTCTAATTCATTTGCACGATCCATTCTAATTCATTCAAACGATCCATTTTAAGTTATTAGTACGATCCATTCTAATTCATTCATACGATCCATTCTAATTCATTCGTATGATCTATTCTAATTCATTCGCAAGAATGTACCCATTCTAATTCATTCGTACGATCCATTATAATTCATTCGTATGATCCATTCTAATTCAGTCATACGATCTATTCTCATTAATTCGTTTTATCCATTCTAATTCATTCGCACGAATGTATCCATTCTAATTTATTCGTACGATCTTTTCTAATTCATTCGAACGATCCATTCTAATTCATTCGTACGATCCATTCTTATTCATTCATACGATCCATTCTAATTCATTCGTACGATCCAATCTAATTCATTCGTACGATCCAATCTAATTCATTCGTACGATCCATTCTAATTCATTCGTACGATCCATTCTAATTCATTCGCGTGAATGTATCTATTCTAATTCATTCGTACGTTCCATTCTAATTCATTCGCACGATCCATTCTAATTTATTCACACGATCCATTCTAATTCATTCATACGATCCATTCTAATTCATTCGCATGAATGTATCAATTCTAATTCATTTGCACGATCCATTCTAATTCTTTCACACAATCCATTCTAATTCATTCATACGATCCATTCGATTACATTCGTACGATACATTCTAATTCATTTGTATGATCCATTCTAATTGATTTGCACGAATACATCCATTCTAATTCATTTGTACTATCCATTCTAATTCATTCGCACGAATGTGTCCATTCTAATTCAGTCGTACGATCCATTCTAATTCATTCGCACGATCCATTCTAATTCATTCGTACGATCCATTCTAATTTATTCGTTCGATCCATTCGAATTCATTCGTACGATCCATTCTAATTCATTCCCACAAATGTATCCATTCTAATTCATTCGTATGATCCATTCTAATTCATTCGCATGATCATTCTAATTCATTCGTATGATCCATTCTAATTCATTCGCATGAATGTATCCATTGTTTTTCATTCGTACGATCCATTCCAATTCATTCGCACGATCCACCCTAATTCATTCGTACAATCCATTCTAATTCATTCGTACGATCCAGTCTAATTCATTTGTATGATCCATTCTAATTCATTCGCACGAATGTATCCAATCTAATTCATTCGTACGATCCATTCTAATTCATTCGCACGATCCGTTCTAATTCATTCGCATGATCCATTATAATTCATTCGCACGATCCATTCTAATACATTCGTATGATCCATTCTAATTCATTCGCACGAATTTATCCATTCTAATTCATTCGTACGATCCATTCTAATTCATTCTCACGAATGTATCCATTCTAATTCATTCGTACGATCCATTCTAATTTACTTGCACGATCCATTCTAATTCATTCATACAATCCATTCTAATTCATTCGTACGATCCATTCTAATTCATTCGTATGATCCACTCTAATTCATTCATACGATCCATCCTAATTCATTCGCACGAATGTATCCATTCTAATTTATTCGTATGATCCATTCTAATTCATTTGTACGATTCACTCTAATTCATTCGCTCGAATGTATCCATTCGAATTCAATCGTACGATCCAATCTAATTCATTTGCATGATCCATTCTAATTCATTCAAACGATCCATTTTAAGTCATTCGTACGATCAATTCTAATTCATTCATACGATCCATTCTAATTCATTCGTATGATCCATTCTTATTCATTCGCACGAATGTACCCATTTTAATTCATTAATACGATCCACTCTAATTCATTCATACGATCCATTCTAATTTAGTCATACGATCCATTCTAATTAATTCGTATTATCCATTCTAATTAATTCACAGGAATGTATCCATTCTAATTCATTCGTACGATCCATTTTAATTCATTCGCACGATCCATTCTAACTCATTCGTACGATCCATTCCAATTCATTCATACGATCCATTCTAAATCATTCGTACGATCTAATCTAATTTATTCGTACGATCCATTCTAATTCATTCGTACGAATGTATCCATTCTAATTCATTCGTACGATCCATTCTAATTCATTCGCATGATCCATTCTAATTCATTCGTACGATCCATTCTAATTCATTCGTACGATCCATTCTAATTCATTCGCACGAATGTATCAATTCTAATTCATTCGTACGATCCATTCTAATTCATTCGCACTATCCATTCTAATTCATTCGTACGATCCATTCTAATAAATTCGTATGATCCATTCTAATTCATTCGTACGATCCATTCTAATTGATTCGCACGAATGTATCCATTCTAATTCATTCGTACGATCCACTCTAATTCATTCGTATGATCCATTCAAATTCATTTGCACGACCTATTCTAATTCATTCGTATGATTCATTCTAATTCATTCATCCATTCTAATTCATTCGTACGATCCATTTTAATTCATTCGCATCAATGAATCCATTCTAATTCATTCGTACGATCCATTCTAATTCATTCGCGCGATCCATTCTAATTCATTCGCACGATCCATTCTAATAATTCGTACGATCCATTTGAATTCATTCGTACGATCCATTCTAATTCATTCGCACGAATGTATCCATTCTAATTCATTCGTATGATCCATTCTATTTCATTCGCACGATCCATTCTAATTAATTCGTACGATCCATTCTAATTCATTCGTACGATCCATTCAAATTCATTCGCATGAATGTATCCATTCTAGTTCATTCGCATGATCCATTCCAATTCATTCGCATGATCCACTTTAATTCATTCGTACGATCCATTCTAATTCATTCGTACGATCCATTCTAATTCATTCGCACGAATTTATTCATTCTAATTCATTCGTATGATCCATTATAATTTATTCGCAAGATCTATTCTAATTCATTCGTACGATGCATTCTATTTTATTCGCATGAATGTATCCATTCTAATTCATTCGTATGTTCCATTGTCATTTATTCGCACGATCCATTCTAATTTATTCGCCCGATCCATTCTTATTCATTCACACGATCCATTCTAATTCATTCGCACGAATGTATCCATTCTAATTCTTTCGTACGATCCATTCTAATTCATTCACACGATCCACTCTAATTCATTCGCACGATCCATTCTAATTCTTTCGCACGATCCATTCTAATTCATTCGCATGATCCATTCTTATTCATTCGTACGATCCATTCTAATTCATTCGCATGATCCAATCTAATTCATTCGTACGTTCCATTCTAATTCATTCGTACTATCAATTCTAATTCGTTTGCACGAATGTATCCATTCTAATTCATTCGTACGATCCATTCTAATTCATTCGTTCGATCCATTCTAATTCATTCGCACGAATGTATCCATTATAATTCATTCAAATGATCCATTCTAATTCATTCGTATGATCCATTCTAATTCATTAGTACGATCCATTCTAATTCATTCCCATGAATGTACCCATTCTAATTTATTCGTACGAACCATTCTAATTTGTATGATCCATTCTAATTCATTCGTATGATCCATTCTAATTCATTAGTATGATCCATTCTAATTCATTCGCACGAATGTATCCATTCTATTTCATTCGTACGATCCATTCTAATTCATTCGTACGAACCATTCTAATTCATTCGCACGAATATATCCATTCTAATTCAATCATACGATCCATTCTAATTCATTTGCACGATCCATTCTATTTCATTCAAATGATCCATTTTAAGTCATTAGTACGATCCATTCTAATTCATTCATACGATCCATTCCAATTAATTCGTACGATCCATTCTAATACATTCGCAAGAATGTACCCATTCTAATTCATTCGTACGATCCATTCTAATTCATTCGTACGATCCATTCTAATTCAGTCGTACGATCTATTCTAATTAATTCGTATTATCCATTCTAATTCATTCGCACGAATGTATCCATTCTAATTCATTCGTACGATCTATTCTTATTCATTCGTACGATCCATTCAAATTCATTCGTAAGATCGATTCTAATTCATTCATACGATCCATTCTAATTCATTTGTACGGTCCAATCTTATTCATTCGTACGATCCAATCTAATTTATTCGTACGATCCATTCTAATTCATTCGCATGAATGTATCCATTCTAATTCATTCGCACAATAAATTCTTATTCATTCGCACGATCCATTCTAATTTATTCACACGATCCATTCTAATTCATTCATACAATCCATTCTAATTCATTCGCACGAATGTATCAATTCTAATTCATTCGTACGATCCATTCAAATTCATTCGTACGATCCATTCTAATTCATTCATACGATCTATTCTAATTCATTCGTACGATCCATTCTAATTCATTCGCACAATAAATTCTTATTCATTCGCACGATCCATTCTAATTTATTCACACGATCCATTCTAATTCATTTATACAATCCATTCTAATTCATTCGCACGAATGTATCAATTCTAATTCATTCGTACGATCCATTCTAATTCTTTCGCACTATCCATTCTAATTCATTCGTATGACACATTCAATTACATTCGTACGATATATTCTAATTCATTTGTACGATCCATTCTAATTGATTCGCACGAATGTATATATTCTAATTCATTCGTACTATCCATTCTAATTCATTTGCACGAATGTATCCATTCTAATTCATTCGCACGATCTATTCTAATTCAATCGCACGATCCATTCTAATTCATTCGTACGATCCATTCTAATTTATTCGTAAGATCTATTCGAATTCATTCGTACGATCCATTCTAATTCATTCCCATGAATTTATCCCTTCTAATTCATTCGTATGATCCATTCTAATTCATTCGCACGATCCATTCTAATTCATTCGTATGATCCATTCTAATTCATTCGCATGAATGTATCCATTCTTATTCATTCGTACGATCCATTCCAATTTATTCGCACGATCCACTCTAATTCATTCGTACGATCCATTCTAATTCATTCGTACGATCCATTCTAATTCATTTGTACGATCCATTCTAATTCATTCGCACGATCCGTTCTAATTCATTCACATGATCCATTCTAGTTCATTCGCATGATCTATTCTAATTCATTCGTATGATCCATTCTAATTTATTCGTACGAATTTATCCATTCTAATTCAATCGTACGATCCATTTTAATTCATTCGCACGAATGTATCCATTCTAATTCATTCGTACGATCCGTTCTAATTCATTCGTATGATCCATTCTAATTCATTCGTATGAATGTATCCATTCTAATTCATTCGTACGATCCATTCTAATTCATTCGCACAAATGTATCCCTTGTAATTCATTCGTACGAACCGTTCTACTTCATTCGTACGATCCATTCTTATTCTTTCGTACGATTCATTCTAATTCATTCGTACGATCAATTCTATTTCAATCGTACGATCCATTCTATTTCATTCTGATTCATTCATACGATCCATTCTAATTCATTCGTACGATCCATTCTAATTTATTCACACGAATGTAGCCATTCTAATTCATTCGTACGATCCATTCTATTTTATTCGTACGATCTATTCTAATTTATTCGCATGAATGTATCTATTCTAATTCATTCGTATGATCCATTCTAATTCATTCATACGATCCATTCTAATTCATTCGTATGATCTATTCTAATTCATTTGCACAATTGTATCCATTCTAATTCATTTGTATGATCTATTCTAATTCAATCGTACGATCCATTGTAATTCATTCGCACGAATGGATCAATTCTAATTCATTCATACGATCCATTCTAATGCATTCGTATGATTCCTTCTAATTCATTTATATGATCCATTCTAATTCATTCGCACGAATGTATCCATTCTAATTCATTAGTACGATCCATTATAATTCATTCGCACAATCCATTCTAATTCATCCCTACGATCCAATCTAATTCATTCACAGGAATATATCCATTCTAATTCATTCGTACGATCCATTCTAATTCATTCGCGCGATCCATTCTAATTCATTCGTACGAACCATTCTAATTCATTCATACGATCCATTCTAATTTAATTCGCATGATCCATTCTAATTTATTCGTACAATCCATTCAAATTCATTCGTAGGATCCATTATAATTCATTCGCACGATCCATTCTAATTCATTTGTATGATCCATTCTAATTCATTCGTATGATCCATTCTAATTCATTCGTAGGATCCATTCTAATTCATTCGCACGATCCATTCTAATTCATTCGTATGATCCATTCTAGTTCATTCGTACGATCTATTTTAATTCATTCGTACAATCCATTCCAATTCAATCGCACGAATGTATCCATTCTAATTTATTCGTATAATCCATTCTAATTCATTCGCACGATCCAATCTAATTCATTCGCACGATCCAATCTAATTCATTCGCACGATCCAGTCAAATTCATTTGTACGAATGTATTCATTCTAATTCATTCATACGATCTATTCTAATTCATTTGTACGATCCATTCTAATTCATTTGTCCGATCCATTCTAATTCATTCTTACGATCCATTCTAATTCATTCGCACGAATGGATCCATTCTAATTCATTCGTACGATCTATTCTAATTCATTCGCATGATCCATTCTAATTCATTCCTACGATCCATTCTAATTCATTCGTACGAAAGTATCCATTCTAATTTATTGGTACGATCCATTCTAATTCATTCGCATGATCCATTCTAATTCATTCGTACGATCCATTTTAATTCATTTGCACAAATGTATCCATTCTAATTCATTCGTACGATCCATTCTAATTTACTCGCACTGTCCATTCTAATTCAATCATATGATCCATTCTAATTCATTAGTACGATCCATTCTAATTCATTCGTACGATCCATTCTAATTTATTCGCACGAATGTATCCATTCTAATTCATTCGTACGATCCATTCTAATTTATTCGCACGATCCATTCTAATTCATTCGTAGGATCCAATTTAATTCATTCGCAAGAATGTATCCTTTCTAATTCACTCGTACGATCCATTCTAATTCATTCATACTAGCCATTCTAATTCATTCGTACGATCCACTCTAATTCATTCGTACGATCCATTCTAATTCATTCGTATGATCCATTCTAATTCATTCGCATGAATGTATCTATTCTAATTCATTCGTACGATCCATTCTAATTCATTCGCACAATCCATTGAAATTCATTCGTACGATCCATTCTAATTTATTCGTACGATCCATTGTAATTCATTTATACGATCCATTCTAATTCATTCGCATGAATGTACCACTTTAATTCATTCGTACGATCCGTTCTAATTCATTCGTACGATCCATTCTAATTCATTCGTACGATCCATTTTAATTCAATCGCACGAATCTATCCATTCTAATTCATTCGTATGATCCATTATATTTCATTCGTACGATCCAGTCAAATTCATTCGTACGATCCATTCTAATTCATTCACACGAATATAACCATTCTAATTCATTCATACGATCCATTCTAATTCATTCGTACGATCCATTCTAATTCATTCATACGATCCATTCCAATTTTTTCGCACAATCCATTCTAATTCATTCGTACGATCCATTCTAATTCATTCGCACGAATGTATCCATTATAATTTATTCATATGATCCATTCTAATTCATTCGCATGATCCATTCTAATTCATTCGCACGATCCATTCTAATTCATTCGTACGATCCATTCTAATTCATTCGTACGAATGTATGTATTCTAATTCATTCGTATGATCCATTCTAACTCATTCGTACGATCCATTCTAATTCATTTGTACGATCCTTTCTAATTCATTCGCATGAATGTATCTATTTTAATTTATTCGTACGATCCATTCTAATTCATTCGCACGATCCATTCAAATTCATTCGTTCGATCCATTCTAATTCATTCGTACGATCCTTTCTAATTCATTCGTACGATCCATTCTTATTTATTTGTACGATCCATTCTAATTCATTCGTACGATCCATTCTAACTCCTTTGCACGAATGTATCCATTCTAATTCATTCGTACGATCCATTCTAAGTTATTCGTACGACCCATTCTAATACATTCGTTCGATCCATTCTGATTCATTCGTACGATCCATTCTAATTCATTCATACGATCCATTCTAATTCATTCGCACAAATGTATCCATTCTAATTCATTTGTACGATCCATTCTAATTCATTCGTACGATCCATTCTAATTCATTTGCACGAATGTATCCATTCTAATTCATTCGTAGTATCCATTCTAATTCATTACGATCCATTCTAATTCAGTCGTACGATCCATTCTAACTCATTTGTTTGATCCATTCTAATTTATTCATACAATCCATTCTAATTCATTCGTACGATCCATTCTAAATCATTCGCACGAATGTATCCATTCTAGTTCATTTGTATGATCCATTCTAATTCATTCGCACAATCCATTCTAATTCATTCGTATGATCCATTCTAATTCAATCATACGATCCATTCTAATTCATTCGCATGAATGTATCCATTCTAATTCATCAATTGTATGATCCACTCTTATTCATTCGCATGAATGTATCCATTCTAATTCATTCGTACGATCTAATCTAATTCATTCATCCGATCCATTCTAATTCATTCATACAATCCATTCTAATTCATTCATACGATCCATTCTAATTCATTCGCACGAGCCATTCTAATTCATTCGTACGATCCATTCTAATATATTCGTACGATCCACTCAAATGCATTCACACGAAAGTAACCATTCTAATTCGTTCATACGACCTATTCTAATTCATTCGCATGATCCATTCTAATTTATTCGTATAATCTATTATAATTCATTCATACGATCCATTCTAATTCATTCGCAAGAATTTATCCATTCTAATTCATTCGTACGATCCATTCTAATTCATTCTCATAATAGATTCTAATGCATTTGTACGATCCATTCTAATTCATTCGTACGATCCATTCTAATTCATTCGCATGAATGTATCCATTCTAATTCATTCGCACGATCCATTCTAATTCATTCATACGATCCATTCTAATTCATTCGTACGATCCATTCTAATTCATTCGCACGAATGTATCCATTCTAATTCATTCATATGATCTATTCTAATTGATTCATATGATCCATTCTAATTCATTCACACGAATGTATCCATTCTAATTCATTCGTACGATCCATTTTTATTTATTCGCACGATCCATTCTAATTGATTCGTACGATCCATTCTAATTCACTCATACGATCCATTCTAATTCATTCGCACAATCCATTCTAATTCATTCGTATAATCCATTCTAATTCATTCGTACGATCCATTCTAATTCATTCGCACGAATGTATCAATTCTAATTCTTTAGTACGATCCATTCCAATTCATTCGCACAATCCATTCTAATTCATTCGTACGATCCATTCTAATTCAATCGTACAATCCATTCTAGTTCATTCGCACGAATATATCTATTCTAATTCATTCGTACGATCCATTCTAATTCATTCGTACGATCCATTCTAATTCATTTGCACGAATGGATCCATTCTAATTCATTCGTACGATTCATTCTATTTCATTCACACGATCCAATCAAATTCATTCGTGCGATCCATTCTAATTCATTTGTACAATCCATTCTTATTCATTCGCACGAAAGTATCCATCCTAATTCATTATTATGATCCATTCTAATTCATTCGTACGATCCATTCTAATTCATTCGTATGATCCATTCTAATTCATTCACACGAATGTATCCATTTTAATTCATTCGTACGATACTTTCAAATTCATTCGCACGATCCATTTTTATTCATTCATACGATCCATTCTAAATCATTCGTACGATCCATTCTAATTCATTCGCATGATCCATTCTAATTCATTCGTACGATCCATTCTAATTCATTCGCAATATCCATTCTAATTATTTCGTACGATCCATTCTAATTCAATCGTACGATCCATTCTAATTCATTCGTAAGATCCATTCTAATTCATTCGCACGAATGTATCCATTTTAATTCATTCGTACGATCCATTCTAATTCATTCACACGATCCATTCTAATTCATTCGTATGATCCATTCTAATTCATTCACAGGAATGTATCCATTCTAATTCATTCGTACGATCCATTCTAATTCATTCGAACGATCCATTCTAATTCATTCGTACGATCCATTCTAATTCATTCATACGATCCCTTCTAATTCATTCGTATGATCCATTTTAATTCATTCGTAAGATCCATTCTAATTCATTCGCACTATCCATTCTAATTATTTCGTACGATCCATTCTAATTCAATCGTACGATCCATTCTAATTCATTCGTAAGATCCATTCTAATTCATTCGCACGAATGTATCCATTTTAATTCGTTCGCACGATCCATTCTAATTCATTCGTACGATCCATTCTAATTCATTCGTACAATCCATTCTAATTCAATCGTATGATCCATTTTAATTCATTCGCACGAATGTATCCATTCTGATTTATTCGTACGATCCATTCTAATTCATTCGCACGATCCATTCTAATTCATTTGTATGATCCATTTTAATTCATTCGTACGATCCATTCTAATTCATTCACACGAATGTATCCATTCTTATTCATTCGTACGATCCATTCAAATTCATTCGCGCGAGCCATTCTAATTCATTCGTACGATCGATTCTAATTCATTCGTACGATCCAATCTAATTCATTCGCACGAATGTATCCATTCTAATTTATTCATACGAACCATTCAAATTCATTCGCACATCCATTCTAATTCATTCGTATGATCCATTCTAATTCATTCGTACGATCCATTCTAATTTATTCGTACGAATGTATCCATTCTAATTGATTCGTACGATCCATTCTAAATCATTTGCACTATCCATTCTAATTCATTCATACGATCCATTCTAATTCATTCTTACGATCCATTCTAATTCATTCGGACGATCCATTCTAATTTATTCGCATGAATGTATCCATTCAAATTCATTCGTACGATCCATTCTAATTCATTCGTACGATCCATTCTAATTCATTCGTACGATCCATTCTAATTCATTCGCACGAATGTATCCATTCTAATTCATTAGCATGATCCATTCTAATTCATTCGTACGATCCATTCTAATTAATTCGTACGATCCATTCTAAGTCATTCGCACGAATGTATCAATTCTAATTCATTCGTACGATCCATTCTAATTCATTCACACGATCCATTCTAATTCATTCGTACGATCCATTCTAATACATTCGTTTGATCCATTCTAATTCATTCATACGATCCATTCTAATCCATTCGCACGATCTTTTCTTATTCATTTGTACGATCAATTCTAATTCATTCGCACGAATGGATACATTCGTGCGAATGAATTAGAATAGATCATACAATTAAATGAATTAGAATGGCTACATTCATTCGTGCGAATGAATAGAATGGATCGTACGAAAAAATAAGAAAGGGTACATTCATACGAATAAATTAGAATGGATACATTCGTGCGAATAAATTAGAATGGATCGTACGAATAAATTAGAATGCATCGTACGAATGAATTAGAAATGATAAATTCGTGCGAATGAATTAGAATGGATTGTATAAAAGAATTTGAATGGATTGTACGAATGAATTAGAGTGGATTGTATAAATGAATTAGAATGGATACATTCATGCGAATGAATTAGAATGGATCGTACAAGTGAATTAGAATGGATCGTATGAATGAATTAGAATGGATTGTACGAATGAATTAGAATGGATCATACGAATGAATTAGAATGGATCCGGATGAATTAGAAATGGATCGTACGAATGAATTAGAATGGATCGTATGAATAAATTAGAATGGATCGTACGAATGAATTAAAATTCGTATGATCCATTCTAATTCATTCGCACAAATGTATCCATTCTAATTCATTCGTACGATCCATTCTAATCCATTTGTATGATCCATTCTAAATCATTCGCACGAATGTATCCATTCTAATTCATTCGTACTATCCATTCTAATTCATTCGTAAGATCCATTCTAATTCATTCGCACGAATGTATTCATTCTAATTCATTCGTATGAACCATTCTAATTCATTCGTACGATCCATTCTAATTTATTCATACGTTCCATTCTAATTTATTCGCATGAATGTATCAGTTTTTATTCATTCGTACGATCCATTCTAATTCATTCGCACGAATGTATCCATTCTAATTCATTCGTACGATCCATTCTAATTCATTCGTACGATCTATTCTAATTCATTCGCACGAATGTATCAATTCTAATTCATTCGTACGATCCATTCTAATTCATTCACACGATCCATTCTAATTCAATTGTGCGAATGAATTAGAATGGATCATACGAATGAATTAGAATAGATCGTACGAATGAATTAGAATGGATACATTTGTGCGAATGAATTAGAATGGATCGTACGAATGAATTAGAATGGATAGTATGAATGAATTAGCATGGATCGTACGAAGGAATTAGAATGGATGCATTCGTTCGAATAAATTAGAATTGATCATATGAATGAAATAGAATGGATTGTGCGAATGAATTAAAATGAATCGTATGAATGAATTATAATGGAATGTATGAATGAATTAGAATAGGTCTTATGAATGAATTAGAATGGATACATTCTAATTAGAATGGATCGCACAAATGTATCAATTCTAATTATTTCGTACGATCAATTATAAGTCATTCGTACGGTCCATTTTAATTCATTCGCACGAATGTATCCATTTTAATTCATTCGTACGATCTATTCTAATTCATTCGTACGATCCATTCTTATTCATTCATACGATCCATTCGAATTTATTCGTATGATCCATTCTAATTCATTTACACGAATGTATCCATTCTAATTCATTCATACGATCCATTCTAATTCATTCGCACGAATGAACCCATTCTAATTCATTCGTACGAAACCTTCTAATTCATTCCTATGATCCATTCAATTTCATTCGCATGAATGTATCCATTCTAATTCATTCATATGATCCATTCTATTTCATTCGGACGAATGTTTGCATTGTAATTCATTCATAAAATCCATTCTAATTCATTTATACGATCCATTCTAATTTATTCGCACGAATGTATCTATTATAATTCATTCGTATAATCCATTCTAATTCAACCGTATGACCCATTCCAATTCATTCTTACGATCAATTCTAACTCATTCGCACGAATGTATACATTCTAATTCATTTGCACGATCTATTTAAATTCATTCGTATGATCCATTCTAATTTATTCGTACGCTCCATTCTAATTCATTCGCACGAATGTATCCATTTTAATTCATTCGTACGATCCATTCAAATTCATTCGTATGATCCATTATAATTCATTCATATGAATGTATCCATTCTAATTCATTCGTACGATCCATTCTAATTCATTCGTACGAATGTATCCATTCTAATACATTCGTACGATCCATTCTACTTCATTCGAACGAATGTATCCATTCTAATTCATTTGTACGATCCATTCTAATTCATTCGTACGATCCATTATAATTCAGACGTACGATCCATTCTAATTCATTCGGACGATCCATTCTAATTCATTCGGACGATCCTTTTTAATTCATTCGTACGATCCATTTTAATTCATTCGCACGATCCTTTCTAATTCATTCTTACGATCTATCAAATTCATTCGCAAGAATGTATCCATTCTAATTCATTCGTACAATCCATTCTAATTAATTCGTAAAATCCATTCTAATTCATTCGCACGAATGTATCCATTCTAATTCATTCGTACAATCCATTCTAATTCATTCGAATGTATCCATTCTAATTCATTCGTATGATCCATTCTAATTCATTCTCACGATCCATTCTAATTCATTTGTACGATCCATTCTAATTTATTCATACGATCCATTCTAATTCATTCGCACGTATGTATCCATTCTAATTCATTCGTACGATCCATTCCAATTCATTCGCACAATCCATTCTAATTCATTCGTACGATCCATTCTAATTCATTCGTACGATCCATTCTAATTTATTTGTATGATCTATTCTAATTCATTCGCACGAATGTATCAATTTTAATTCATTCGTACGATCCATTGTAATTCATTCGCACGATCCATTCTAATTCATTCACACGATCCATTCTAATTCATTCGTATGAATGTATCCATTCTAATTCATTCGTATGATCAATTCTAATTTATTCGCACGATCTATTCTAATTTATTTGCATGATGCAGTCTAATTCATTCGTACGATCCATTCTAATTCATTCGTACGATCCATTCTAATTCATTCACACGAATGTATCCATTCAAATTTATTCGTACGATCCATTCTAATTCATTCATACGTTCCATTCTAATTCATTCGCACGATCTATTATAATTCATTCTTACGATCCATTCTAATTCATTCGAATGAATGCATCCATTCTAAGTCATTCGTACGATCCATTTTAATTCATTCGCTTGATCCATTCTAATTCATTCGTACGATCCATTCTAATTCATTTGTTTGATCCATTCTAATTCATTCGCACGAATTTATCCATTCTAATTCATTCGTACGATCCATTCTAACTCATTCGTACGATCCATTCTAAGTCATTCTCACAAATGTATCCATTCTAATTCATTCGTACGATCCATTCTAATTCATTAGTATGATCCATTCTAATTCATTCGCATGAATGTATCCATTCTAATTCATTCGTACGATCCATTCTACTTAAATTGCACGATCCATTCTAATTCATTCGTACAATCAATTCTAATTCATTCGTACGATCAATTCTAATTCATTAATATGATCCATTCTAACGTCGGCAAATGTATCACTTTTTCCGACGAAATATAAAACACCGGTAATAGGTTTACTTGTACCTGCGCTAATAAAATAGCGTCAGCAAACGTTTAACTTTTGGCGGCAAAATTAGTGTTGTGCCGGGATAACGCGTCGGAAAAAGTGTAATTTGTTGTAGTGGGTTAGCATGTTTCGGATTTGAAATTGGTTTGGATTCGATCGGATCGTCATCGGATAATTCGTACTTGGAATTATTTCGTATTTCAGACTTGCAAGCGAGTTCTTATTGGATATTTTAATAATTTACCCTCCGATTGACCAATTTAGAGTCTAAGCATTGAAAAATCATGAGTTAGCGTGTTTCGGATTTGAAATTATCTTGGATTCGATCGGATCGGCATCCGATAATTCGTATTTGGAATTATTTCGTATTTCGGACTTGTGAGCGAGTTCTAATTGGATATTTCAACAATTTACCCTCTTCTCGACCAATTTTGAGCCCTTGTTTAGGCCATTGTGTTGCGTTGTTTTCTCTTTACCTAGAACTTTTAGGAATTCACCATATTGGTTTGGCATTCTATAGGTTCTTTGCTCTAGGCTTTGTGCCTTAGCTCCCCTTGTTCTTTCCTTCCCTTTCCATATATTTATTCTATCATTTTTCTCTCTTTCTAAAAAAAAGATACACCCTGAAGTGGACTTTTGTGAACCCTTGCATCATGTAAAGCCTGAACCCTGAGATCATCAGCCCGCCTACAAGTCAGCAAGAACTCCTTGGTGCATTGGAGATACTTTCATGCGTTAGAGAAACTTTAAACATTATTCACTCCTCGCCAATGGGCAATACCAGATATTACCAACTAAACATGCCAACTGCAATGTCTAGTCGAATGCAAAGTATGGCATACATGAGCCTACCAACCCCAAAAGCATACTCCTTGACATTTACCTGATTCCTCGAAGCTTGATTATTTGGATACTAACCCAGTGCGCACCGTTTCATACCAAGGCTAGCAATTTAAATCATTTCTATTACATATTCTTTATAATGTACTCTTATATTAATAATATTTTTATTATTTTTATTAATACATTAATATAATTTCTTTCATACATATAGCTTACGAAAATATTATTACAAGAATATTGATGGTGAGATTTAAAAGAAAAATGTATTAACCTTAGTCTTATTATTCTTATACAAAATTTAAAGAAATATGTAAGTTTTTAACTTCCAACCATATTTTGGATGGTAACCCATGTAGAACATTCAAAACAGCAAACTTTAATGACAATTCGCCTTATGAAGATGTGGTGAGATATATGTCTTCAGGTGTGATGTCCTGTCAACAGATCAGATTAAGCTATATCCAAATCCGATCCATTACGTAAACAGGTTATCGGATTCAGACCGTTATCGAATCATCATGCTAACGAATTCTTATCCGTGCATTCTGACAACTAATCAGAGCCGCCCGTCTCCTGTCCTTCCCTTGCTTTACACAAAGTGAACCGAGGAGATTTGATCGGGTAGTAGTAGCGCTACTTCTACGACGCTTCAATTCATCGTTGCCAGCGTTCCAAAGCTTCGATTCATCGTTCATTTGCCCTTGCGACGCTTTTGCATTCCAACACAATTTGAGCAGTACCACTTTCCTTTCGGTTGTTCCTTCAGACCAACGCATCCATAGTGGAACCACTCAATCTTGCACTGCCAAAAAGGAAAGAATAAATTTACAACCATAACCAACTTCTAGACAGACCAAATGGAAGATTAGAAGGTAATAAAACAAGAAAGAGCAGAGATGAGAGGAAATCAGAATGTACGTCGGGATTATCGCAAGCAACCATCTCCCCAAAGCTAACTTGGTTGCAGAAACAGTATGTGGGCTCATTCGGGTCCACCGGCAAATCTAGATCCATGGCTGGTGGTGGTTCTGCAGCTAAGCGTGTCCTGCAACCAGGAGAAGAAAAAAAAAACCAAGCTTCAAACGATCAGGTAAAATTCACTGGTCGATATCATACAGGAATCAATAATACTGCATACTTCTTTCGGCCCCCTCTGCTGCTCTCACCAGCCCTTGCAGCTCTTACGCTACCATCAGTGTTCAAACCACTGGCTCCCGCACCAGCTGCAAGTTCCCTTGCTGTCGTTCAAACATTGAGATAGAAACGTCAATAAGCAGCGGCATGGAAATGGTGTTCCTACTATCAGCCAATCTCAAAACCACACTGTAGATGTGCATCAAATCGATGCACAGCGTAGCGTGCAAATGAAGAAAGAGAGTAATGATTCAAGTACCTTGCCGAATCTGCTCAACTTTTCTCATATACTGATCTAGTTGTTGTATGTGTGCATCTACCTGCACAAAAAGATTAAAACATCAGCAATC